>ONZH01028688.1:0-160005 GCA_900303285.1 Rhinella marina
ACACAGTGATGTCACAGTACAGGATAATAAACACAGTGATGTCACAGTACAGGGATAATAAACAGTGATGTCACAGTACAGGGATAATAAACACAGTGATGTCACAGTACAGGGATAATAAACACAGTGATGTCACAGTACAGGGATAATAAACACAGTGATGTCACAGTACAGAGATAATAAACACAGTGATGTCACAGATACCAGGGATAATAACACAGTGATGTCACAGTACAGGGATAATAAACACATTGATGTCACAGTACAGGGATAATAACACATTGATGTCAAAGTCCAAGGATAACACACAGTGATGTCACAGTACAAGAGATAATAAACACAGTGATGTCACAGTACAGTGATAATAAACACAGTGATGTCACAGTCCAGGGATAATACACACAGTGATGTCACAGTCCAGAGATAATACACACAGTGATGTCACAGTCCAGGGATAATAAACACAGTGATGTCACCGTACCAGGGATAATAAACACAGTGATGTCACAGTACAGGGATAATAAAACACAGTGTGTCACCAGTACAGGGATAATAAACACAGTGATGTCACAGTCCAGGGATAATACACACAGTGATGTCACAGTCCAGGGATAATAAACACAGTGATGTCACAGTCCAAGGATAATAAAGACAGTGATGTCACAGTCCAGGATAATAAACGACAGTGATGTCACCGTACAGGGATAATAACACAGTGATGTCACAGTACAGGGATAAATAAACACAGTGATGTCACCGTACAGGATAATAAACTATGTCACCGTATCAGGGATAATAAACACAGTGATGTCACAGTCCAGGGATAATAAACTGGATGTCACCGTCAGGGATAATAAACACAGTGATGTCACCAGTACAGGGATAATAAATCCAGTGATGTCACCGTACAGGGATAATAAACAGTGATGTACAGTCCAGGATAATAACACAGTGAATGTCACAGTCCAGGGATAATAAACACAGTGATGTCACAGTCCAGGGATAATAAACATTGATGTCACATCCAGGATAATAAAGCAGTGATGTCACAGTCCAGGGATAATAAACACAGTGATGTCACAGTCCAGGGATAATAAAACACAGTGATGTCACAGTACAGGGATAATAAACACAGTGGTGTCACAGTCCAGGGATTAACATTGATGTCACAGTCCAGGGATAATAAACAGAGTCCACAGAAAGTTAAAAAAATAAAAGCATTACACTTACCTTTTTCCTAGCAGCAGGGCCAGCATCACCAGCAGGAAGATCTTCTGCTCGTGTCTGAAGGGGGCGGAGCCAATGCTGACGGCCGGCCCCGCCCCCCGCCGAGACCCGATGCATGGATGAAAGGTACGGGGAGCTGCAGGGGGGACAGGAGGGAGGATGGAAGAAGCAGACAGCCGATTCCGGCTGTCTGCTCCTTCCTGCAACAGGCAAGTGTCTCTGCGTCCTATGGACGCAGAGACAGCTGCCAGAGACCGGGACATACCTCCCCCGTACCGGGACAGCGGGACTGCCACTGCAATCCGGGACTGTCCCGCTGGATCCGGGACGGTTGGGAGGTATGCTGAGGTTTCCAGGTTTTCACCCAGCCTTCCCTAGGCAGAGCCTTGGTCCCCTGCAAAAATGCTTGAGTCTCCCATTGACTTCAATGGGGTTCGTTATTCGAAACGAGCACCCGAGCATCGGGAAAAGTTCGACTCGAATAACGAGCACCCGAGCATTTTAGTGCTCGCTCATCTCTACTTAAGATAGTCATACACATATCTATCAAAATAAACACTTTTAACCCTAACACAAACAACCAGTGTCCAATAAGACCCAGACATAAGAAAAGAAAACTGAGCAAAGCTTAGCTAGAATCAAGGCACGACAGTTTGAAGCAAGGAGAAACAAATCTACATTGACAAAAGGCCAACTAGTAAAAAAAAAGGATGCTGAGTTTACAGTTTAACCAGCAACCCACTGCAGAAGCCAAAAATATTTACAGTGGTGCTTGAAAGTTTGTGAACCTTCAGAATGTTTTATATTTCTGCATGCGTCTGACTTAAAACAATATCAGATTTTCACACAAGTCCTAAAAGTAGATAAAGATAACCATATCTAACAACTGAGTAAAAATATTAGACCAGATCATTTATTTACTGAGGAAAATGATCCAATATCACATGCATGTGAGTGGCAAAAGTAGGTGAACCTTTAGGAATAGCAGATAATTCGAAGGTGAAATTAGAGTCAGGTGTTTTCAATCAATTTGATGACAACCAAGTGTGAGTGGGCGACTGGTTTTATTTAAAGAACAGGGATCTATCAGGTCTGATCTTCACAACACATTAGTAAAAATTTATCACGGCATGCGCAAAGGATTTCAGAAGAATAGATGTTGATGCTCATCATGGTAGAAAAGGGTACAAAACAATCTTTAAAGAGTTTGGTCTCCACCAACCCATAGTCAGACAGAGTTTTTACAAATGGATGAAATTTAAGACCTTTATAAACTTTCACAGGAGTGGTCGACCAGCAAGGATTCGCCAGAAGCATGTCGTGTGATAGTCCATGAGGTCACAAAAGAACTTAAGGTAACCTCAATTAAAAGCCTTTTCTCATTAGCTAACATTAATGTTTATGAGTCCACCATCTCAAAAATCAAAACACTGCTGCCAGTCTGCTGTTTGCTAAAGGTCACCTGGACGACTTGGCTATTGCAACAGTGTTTTGTGGACAAATTATACCAAAATAGAATTTTTTGTTTAAACGAGAAGTGTTAGGTTTGCAGAAATAAAAGTCCTACATTGCAACTCATCTAGACTACCATGGTTTTGGTCTGTTTTGATTCATCTAGACCAGGATGACTTGTCATCATTGATAGAAAAATGAATTCTGAATTATACCAACAAATTCCAAAGGAAAATGTCAGGACATCTGTCTGTGAGTTGAACATTAGAAGAATATGGATCATGCAGCAAGACAATAACCCTAAGCACACAAGTTGTTCTACCAAAGAATAGTTAAGAATAAAGTTAAAATTGTGGAATGGCCAATGCAAGGTCCTGACCTTAATCTAATATAAATGTTGTGGAAGGACCTGAAGCGAACAGTTCATGGGAGGAAACCCAACAACATAACAGAGTTAAGGCTGTTTCGTACTGAGAAAAGGGCTAAAATGTCTCCAAGCCAATGTGCAGGACTAATCAACAATTATCAGGAACATTTAATTGTAATTATTGCTGCCCATGAGGGTCACACCATATACTGAAAGCAAAAGTTCTGATACTTTTGCCACTGGTTCAGTGTAGGTTTTATCGCCAATGAGGAGATGGCAGAAAAATTATATGTCAACCGCCGTTCTGTAAAACGGCCGTATCTTCCGGCCATCCGCCACAATCTCCACGCAGGGGATTACGTGGGGCATACCCCCATGAAGAGCCTCCAAGGCCCCTTTGCTACTGGGGTGAAACTCCTTAAGTGACCAGATACTCCTGCAGCGCCCCCGGAAGACTGGAGTGAGGAGGCCCAGGCCGCAGAAGAGGCTCGATGTTCCCATGAGACCAATGATGGGACTCTGCGATCTGAGGAGAAATCCCAAATTCAGCTGGAACCCCTGTTACCAGATTTGCAACCGCCGCCGATCCTTCATGTGGGACAGATGACCACCAACAGTTTAGTATACCAGCCATCGGTGGTACAATACCAACTGCCATGGCAGGTGCAGGCCGCACAGTCCGCCGCTCGCGGAAGACCGTTACCAGAGCTTACAGCCAGAGATTCTGTCACCTTGTATGCCGGCGGGAGGATCTGGCCACTACAAGGTAATGGGCAAGGCCTAAGTTGCCACGGCCCTTGCCAGTGTGACCGCCCAGTCACTACCAAGACCATCCCAGAGAGGTCGGTGGGGGTCTGCTGCCACAGCCAGTGTCGCTTTCATGAGGCAGGAGCACCCTCTCATGTCTTTTAGCTCCAGCAGCAGTGAAGAGGACCTGCTGGCCATTAAGTAAGGAATCGGATCCTGCAGCTTTTATGGGAGCTAAACGTGGACTTAACCTGAAGGGTGAGCACTAGTTGGAGTTTGTTTTTATTTTTGTTGCCCTGCATTTGTCCTCACCCAGATGGACATGGATTGTCAGGACTCCCCCCATCAAAAAAAAAAGTTTTAACCAAGTTGCGCATACGTGCGCCTCATCCCTTTTTTTCCCCCTTTTCAGGTTATTGGGGAGCCCCTTGAAAGAGGGTTTTTTAAGGAACCTTTGCTGCTATTTTTTTACCCATTTGGATTACAATTTTACCTATGTGGATTACAAATTGCAAGTGAGTTTGGGACGCTGTTCCAGTTGTATGACAAGCGTCAGAAGAAAAGAGACTTAAACGTGTCCGTGAGCATACTAGGTAGGTGATATTTAAAGGGAACCTGTCACCTCCTAGACAGTAAATAAACTGTTAGCAGTACCTTAATTTAGGGACCAGTGTGAGGCAGATGCATATCTTCATATGGACAAGTGATTCCTGTAACTGTTAAAAATCCATCTTTTAATCCTGTAGCGCGCGCTTTCTTGCGTCAGCTTGAAGTCAAGGGGGCAGTGGCCTCCTTGCTTCAAGTCAAGCTAACCACTCCCCTCTTGTAATTGAATGACAGGTCTGCTGTTCGCCGGAGATTGCGCAAGTCTCGCGCATGCGCGGTGCGCGATTAGTTCCTGCGCGATCCGGGCTCCGGCTGTTCAGTTCACCGGTGCTTCTCACAGTACAGCGCATGCGCCGCAGAAGCAAGCAAGCGCGATTGCCAGAGGTTCTTGCTTCTGCTTCTTCTGTGGCGCATGCGCAGGAACTAATCGCGCACCGCTCATGCGCGAGACTTGCACGATCCCCACTGCCCCCTTGACTTCAAGCTGACGTAAGAAAGCGCTCGCTACAGGATTAAAAGATGGATTTTTAATAGTTACAGGAATCACTTGTCCATATGAAGATATGCATCTGCCTCACACTGGTCCCTAAATTAAGGTACTGCTAACAGTTTATTTACTGTCTAGGAGGTGACAGGTTCCCTTTAAAATGTTTACATTATACCTATAATGTATTTGCACTATATTGTTTGCAGTGGATTGTTTCCACTAATGTTTTTACCTTTCAGAAAGTTTTCAAGTATGTTGCCCATTGTGTGTATTTCTTTACAGGTACCGCAATGTGTCCTCATATTCACTTTATTGTATGGTGGATGGTTGTACTATGCACTTAGCCGGATAGACAGCACCTTACTTGTTCTACCTCAAATATACATACTGCCTCTGAGGGCGATTTCAGATCTGACCATTTACGCTGGATCTGGCCCGGGGTCCGCAAGGTGTCGAAACGATGGCTCAAGCCGCGGATCACCTGCTGGATCACCTCCTTTTTATGCTGGTTTGGGTGGCGGTGTGCCATCGTAAATCGGAATCCTGGCGGTCCATCAGCCACACTATGTATTTCAGCTGTGCAGCAAAGCTAAATGATAAGGATCGTCTGGATGCCATTTTCAAATATTTGCTCTGCCTCTGAGGAGTGCACGCTGCGGCCTCTCGTCGTACTTGCCTGCGTATTACGTAATCGCGTAGACAATAGTACGCTGAGGATTTGTAAGCTATTTGTACGCTCATGTGTACGTCTTCTAAGAAGTTGTGTACATTTTTTAAATGAACGTTCATTATTAGTGCGCAAATGTTCGCTAATAGCACATAATAACGTATATTTTGTACGCAAATACAACAAATCTATTCGTCGAATATACGAATCTTAGGAAAAGTTCGGCGAATGTGTGGCGAATAATTTTTTGAATGATTCGCTCATCTCTATCCACAGGACATTGCCATTAACCCAATGTCTTCAACATTATGACCTATGTAATCCTTTTAACTTGTCTTATTGAAACCTCAGTTGAAAAAAGTCATTTAAAGATATATTTAAGAAAATGTATTACAAAATAAAATGAAAATGTCCTCCTTTAGGTGCTAGTAGGAAATTGAGATTCTTACTAGTGGTAAGCACTGTTGTATCCATCGTCAATCACCAACATTTTCCATTTTCCAGAGCCTGTAACACATTGTTGATGTATGATAGTCTTCATAGGGGCACAACAGATTTTGTGTGATGTTATCTGTCCATCACATACTGTCACAAATTATACCAAAATAGATTTTTTGGGGATCTCCATTTTAGTGACCAAAATTGTAGCCCCCAGCAATCATACTTTTCTCACCTATTATATAAATAGGTAATAAATGTTCAGCACTGAAAAAAAGAGGTCTCGCTGGGAGAAGGAAAGATGAAATGTACCTGAATTTTGTGTTCATATGATCTCATAGAACTTAAAAGTAAGAAATGTCCAATTGGGACAGTCCCTTTATGGTATTAATTACCTGATAGTCACAAATGAATGCATTAGACAATATTACTATAAACAACCATACCCTGTACATCAATAAGAGGCGAAAAGTATAATTAATAGAAAATGTCCCTAAGTGGATAATCTTTTACCCTTTGATTTGAGAACATAGAATGCTGTATGTGTATTCAATCCCCAGTCCCTTGTTTCTTCTATTGATGCGATATTGTCAACATTTTCTGTGATAAATTTCCTGTTGTGCTTCTCTAGAATATATTAGATTTTATGTAATGATTTGCCCTTTAGTACAGCACTCTCCAGAGAGGCTCGTTTCACTGGATATATATCTTTTTTACAACTCTGCTGTTTTTCCCTTTTATTTCCTGCTTGGGATATAACATATCTTGTAAATTGTGTAAAGGCTGACAATAAAATGGGAAAATAAAAGCTATAAAAGCGATGGCAACAATGGTGTTTGTAAAGTAAAGTCCTAAAGAAATGAAACAGGGTCAGCTTATCCTAATCTGAAGGTTAACAAAGCAAACAGAACTTTTGGCTTGTGGTATTATATGCATCAAACTAAAGATGAGCAAATTTCAAGAAATTTGTTTCAGTTGTTCAATTTGTTGAGTTTTTTAAAAAATTGATTTGTGTCCAAATATGCTCCAGTTGGCCTGTAATTTTATATATGATATATGGAAGTTTACTCCCCTCCCTTAAAGCTCTTTAACACAATGATAGCCATAGCAAATGATGTCAGAATGACACTGACATTAGAGATGAGCAACATTCTTAAAAATTTGATTTGGCTGCTTCGCCGAATATTACTATTGTATTATTGTATGTAGCGGGTGCAATGATGGGGAACGCTGATTTCACCACCCCCGTCATTGAACCCCTCAGATGCCGCGTTCACCACTGTAGTGGCTTAATTAGGGGTAAGCGCTGTTTTCTTTTTACACTTGAAAGTTTTTTTTTGTGTAAACTTTTTATTTTACTCCCACTACAGGACTTATCACCAGCACCTTTTCTTGCCAATTTTCACAGTAAAATTGCCATTTTTATATGAATTGTCTGTTCCAAAACTTCAGATTCATTTGGCAGATGATTTTTTTTGTGAAATTCGGAACAAATCCAATTTAATTAGAATTGATTTGCTCATCTATACGTGTATGTATTCACCTCAGTACATGCTGCTCTTATTAAACAAAGTTGTAGGATTTACTGATTTATGAAATTTCAGAGCAGTATTGAAACAGTAAGCGCTGATACTGATATTGTAAACATGTATTGTTTTTGTACAGATGGAGGGTAGCTCTTCAGAATCAATTTCTCTGGTGAGCCCAATGTATTCCAGTCTGACACTGTTCTCAGTGTCAGCAGTATGTTTGCCCGGGGGCAATAATTGGGCCTATATAAATGGGACCTGAGGCGTCCTTCACACACATTCTCTATAGAGAACAGCTGGGAAAAAAAAGACCTAGAGCATGCTGCTTTTGGAAAGAAAATAATGCCATGGACTGAAAAAATGCTATTTTTATTGTCTTTATTAAAGCATTTGACCATGCTATTTTTTGCTGAATGAATTTGGAAAAAAAGTGAAAAACAAAAAACACACTGGTAGGAATTTATCAAGACTGATGTTTCATATTGAATTATGTCATGCCTAATGCATTAGGAGATGCAGACCCCGTAATAAATTAGGTGTAACTCTAGCCCTCTGTGCCAGGAAGTGAAATCTCCATAAAGCTGCCATAGAGTTGAGCTATAATTTAAACCAGTGTCTAGCATGTCTCTCCCATCACACCTCAACCACCTTTTAGAAAAATATCATGGCAGTGTAAAAACCCCAAAAAGTCATTTTGTTTATGTATTTCTTTTACCTTTATTGCTCCTACCTTCTGTTCTGGGCTGAGATGCCATAGAGTTAAGCTATAATTTACACCAGTGGGTAGCATGTCTCTCCCATTACACCTCAACCACTTTTTGGGAAAATATCATGGCAGTGTAAAAAAACCAAAAAGTCACAAACTATCAACAAATGGTGCTTGCAGAAAATTTGCTACTTTTTACTGCTACTTTTTTTTTTTGCTAGTGGTGCAGGGTGGTTGATAAATTAACTCATAGAACAATCTTGGAAATGTCAAGAGCAATGTGAAAAAAATCAAAATTGCAAAAATAATAAAAATAATATATGATCCAGGCATCTTGTCACCTATATCACCAGGTGTTTTAGATGTTTTACAATGACCTAGTGGTCACTTCAAATGGGTTAAATTGCGTATTTGTGCTGTATAATATCCTTTTCTCCCTGAGAGCTGTGCATATAATGTATAGCACGGGAGTAACTAGCATAGTGGCAGACCATGTGACTGCTATGGGGCCCAGGGCAAGAGGGGGCCCAGTCTTAGTTGGGATTATCTTCTACTGGAGGTGAAAACTTTGTTAGGACTCTACTCTCTAAAGCAGTGGTTCTCAACTCCAGTCCTCGGGACCCACCTGCCAGTCAGGTTTTCAGGATTTCCTTAGTTTAGACCAGCTGATATATTTAGCGTCCATCCATCAGGACTTACCACAGGTATTCATTCTGTGGGATATTCCTAAATCCTGACTGGCAGGTGGGTCCCGAGGACTGGAGTTGAGAACCACTGCTCTAAAGGAACAACTTTGAGCAAATGAGGCAGTGGAAAAATGGCCCAAGGGTCATTGAAAGGGGTTTAGGCAGAAACCCTTCTGTCCTGTGTGGGGGCCCTGATTTGGTGCTTGCTATGGGGCCCTTACTTCTCTATGTACACCACTGGTGTATAGTGATAGTTGTTAAGTGGGGCTGCTCCACTCTTTCCTCCTGTGAGGGGTTGCTGCTCCTGTAAGTTAGTGCGTAGTTGGACTTTATGAGAGAAAGAAGCAAGAAGCAGCACCAGGTTAGCAGGAGAAGTCAGAAGAAGTGGCAGGAGGAGACACCAGTGCCAAACACCAGCCTCTGAGGAGGAATAGAGAATTTATACTGGATGGTTAAGCAGCCATTACTAGTAGTTTGCTGGATGCAAGATTGTAAAAATAATGCATGCTTAGGGCTTCATTGCATTTGTCTAGGCTACAAGCTTCTGGCTCCCAGGCATACCCTAGAGACAGACTGCTGGTCTGTTAAAGGACTACACCCTGCAGCTGGGTATTGTAGTACCACATATTAAGAGGAAAAAAAGAATTGCACACATTGGATGGATTAGACAAAAAACAGATATATCGGAAAAGTGACTCCGAGAGTGCATGCACTGTTCATCTCATATGGGCAGCCTCAGGATAAACTAGTTACAAATTATTGTTAACAAATGCCTCCTTCAACAGTTATGTGTATTGGCACTTGCCACTATCTTCAATAAAGAACTATTTATGTGATACAACAAAACCGGCCCCATCATTGGGAACACCAGTCTGTTACCTTTTCTTTCACCATATCCCTACCTTGCTCCCCATAACACCACACACGCCAAGTGCACCCCAAAGACCAACTGGCAGGAGACCCCTAAGTGAGGTCATGCCCCGGGGGAAGAAAGGGTGCACCTTTCCCTTCACTGCATGGCTCAGGGAGCGCTACAGTGAGGACTGCCACCGTGAGTACTACTACCACCATCAGCCACTACTACCACTTACATCCTCTCCCCTCCTAGGCTTGTTACCGTTTTATTATTTTATTATACAGTTTTATGATAATACTGTTCCTTTACGATCTATTATGTGTACAGTATGCTTCAGAGTGCATGAATTTGATTCTGCAGGGAAACTTCAGCTTTAAGACCCGTGGCAAAGAAATCCTAATGCACAATGTAATCTTTTACTGTATCTTATTGGCAAGGCTCTCAGTCCATCAAGACCCACTTGATTTGTTTTATACACTCGGCTGATCACAAACTTCAGGATATTGTCTCTTCTCATTGAAGTTCACGGCCATTACTGACACAACTCAGAGACGTCTCAAGAAATAAGACAAGGTCACTGGGGGGCTTGGATGAAAAATTATCTCTTCTGTTAATAAGTTAACAAGGATAAGAGGTTTTTCTTCATTCAAGCTCAAGCAGTCACTGGTTTGCTATATATCTAGATTTTTTTTTTTTTTTTAATGTTGGCATTAGTTAGAAAATCAAAACCAACACATGAAAGATATAATTCAGTACATTGCTATAAATGACGTAATATCCATGTTAAAACAGCTCTAAAAAAAACAAAGAAAAACCTGACAACAAAGTAAAATCATAATTCTATGCAGCTGTGAAAGATCATGGGGAGGACAACAAACTCAAAGAAGAGTATATGGCTCCCCTGAAAGTATTGAGGAACCCTGCAGTGTTGCTTCTGAAAAGGAGGTGCCAGCTCTCGTCAATACAAGTAAATGGGAGCAGTGCTGCATTAACAAGCTCCATCCTCTACACAATGATGTGCTTTCGCAGCCAAGGAGGAGAGTGTGGAGGATGGGATTGGTAATAGCTCTGATGTAGTTGGAGAGTTGGAGAGCAGTGGTTAGGGGAACTAGCTGCGTGTTGTTATGGGCAGTGATAGGGAAGTGGCTATGTAACTGGCTGGGTGGGAGGAGCTATAAACCAGCTGAGCATTGTTAGGGGCAGTGATAGGGGTGTGTCTATGTAAATAGCTAGGTGGGAGGAGTTATAAACTAGCTGGGTGTTGTTAGGGGCAGTGATAGGGAAGTGTCTATGTAAATAGCTAGGTGGGAGGAGTTATAAACTAGCTGCGTGTTGTTATGGGCAGTGATAGGGAAGTGGCTATGTAACTAGCTGGGTGGGAGGAGCTATAAACTAGCTAAGTGTTGTTATGGGCAGTGATAGGGAAGTGGCTATGTAACTGGCTGGGTGGGAGGAGCTATAAACCAGTTGGGTGTTGTTAGGGTCAGTGATAGGGGAGTGTGTCTGTAACTAGCTGGGTGGGAGGAGCTATAAATGAACTACTACATACAGGATGGAAACAAACCAGAGTGATTGGTTTACTTGGTGAAAATGGGACAAATAATCCATAAAGAAAAAAACCCAGACAGCTGGAGCCAGAAACAGCAGTTGTTGTGAACTGTGGATAAATAAAGCCTATTCATATTTCTGAATTTTGCTTGATTTAGCTTCTTTCTCTCTCTACTTCTGGATTTGGCTCAGATTTGCCATGAGATGACCTGAGCATCCTCCCTGGGAGAAGATATTCTGTTTTCACAATGCTGCCTTATACTATACTGTTAACTGTATACACAGTAATGTTTTGGTGCTGCAAAGAATCTACGTGCCTCCTCCTGCCTTATTTCTGCACCATCAAAAAAAAAACAAGGATTATAATAATGGCAATGTGGTCCTGTGCTTCCTCTGTATTTTTCTCTGTATTTGTACCACATCTGAGTGTGTTCCTTATAGAAAAAAAGGTGCTTCAATATGATGTTAGTATTCTGTATTTTTTGTTACAGATAAATCAAGTAAGTTGGAGATTCGACTGACGTTAATCCTTCAAGTACAAAATCATGGCGGACTTTATATTTTTTCTGTTCCAAAATGGTGGATTTTACTTTATTTCAACATTTTATGGCAACCCGAAAATACTTACAGCGGACTAACAGTTGTTATACTGCACGCGCACAGCATTTGCCTGATAGTACATACTCAGAGGAAGGAGGATATGTTCTGCCATGGCTTTTGATGTGGCGTAGTGTCCATAGTTGGATACAGGGTTTTAATAGCACTTCTGGCTAGGATGTGTCCAAGTGTGATGAGTGTCATAACAGTGTCCCTCACTTTCAGCAAAGTCTGAATGGCTGTAGTGGTAGATTACCTTACTGACTGCTATGCTTGACCATGCAGATTCTCTCTCCTTTATCTTTCTCTCCTTCTCTTTCTGTAGATCTTTCAGAGATCTGTTAGTCTCTGTAGCTTAATTGGGCCTCAGAAGAGGGAGCATATGGACTTTGCTTCCTCCATCTCTGATCTCCCTCCTAAGATTCTCCTAGAACACTCTAGAGTGAGGGGTAGAGCCAGCCACCACCTAGCAACCTACTACAAAAGTCTGTGTCAGAGGTAGTTCACTCTGTCACCACCATACAGAACTATTCTGGGAGTATGTAAGACATTACAATGGATAACATAACAACACATAACATTAACTGACAAACCATTTGCAAGGGTTCACATATTTTTTCTCTCTGCACTGTGGATGATTACTGAATGTGCTGAATAAAATACACCAACAGCACAACTGTTTCGGTCTTATTAGTTTAGTGAGGCTATGTTTACATCTGAGGCTCCATTGCGGGCATAGATAGCAGATTCTGTTAGGTTCTGGTCAAAATGGGATAGCATGCTGCTCTAGTTTTCTGATAAGATACCAGACTCCTTAATGGAAACCAGTCAGTGGGGTCAGTCGGGTGCCAATAGGTTCAGTTATGTGGAGGATTTGGCACTTCCGTAATTTTCATTGCTCTGATTCTGTAACAGAGCAAAACAATGGAAATAACAACACTGGTGTGAACACACTCTCAGATTGTGTTTGTGTATGGATGTGACTTGGATAATAATCAAACCACATTTTATTAGTAATCAATGCAGAAATCTAGGTAAATTCAGGTAAGTCTAAATGGTTCACATTCTTTCTCTTGTTACTGCATACTGTGGTCTATATACTGTATATAGAGAGCAGAACAAATCAAAATATTACAGTTGTCTAGAATATGTCTGCCTACTGCTGGAGTATAGCCAGGGGAGGTTAGTACGGCTTGGGTTTCAGTGCTGGGTTTTGGTCACTAACAAGCTACTGTGCCTTGGCCACTGTATTTAGATACAAGGCTAGGACTGCAAACTGAATCTTTATCCCAAAAAGAAAAACCTAGGAACACCTCTGCCTCCAGGGGCGGATTGGCCATAGACCTTACAGGGAAATTGCCCAGGGGGCCGCCTGGACCTTCCTCACGGCCGGCCAGTGGAAGTTTTTGGGGATGTATTTTGTGCTGCTGTCTGCCTCTTGTAGCTCAGCGTATTATTAACCCTTCCAGGTTCTTTGCCATTGCTTATTGGACATTCCTTTGTGAGATCAGTAAAGTTCCAGTTGGAAACAAATCTATTGCTCTAATATTAAATTACTCCAAGGGTCCAAGTTTTATAGAATACTGTACTTTATATGTCCCATGAGGAGGTGCACAGTACATCTGCACTTCACAAATAATCTCCAGCCTTGTAAAAAGAAAGGAACAAAACAGGACTAAACACTGCCCAGAAAGCCATTATTGAGACTATGTCAATGTTGAAGCGGAAAAGGAAGCCAGGGCTTTACTGAGCTATTATATTCCATTTTAATGATGTCTCAGGTCTCATATTAGAAAAGAGGAAGAATCATCTTCTGTTACATATTAAAATAATCTGTCACCAGAGTATCGATGCGGCTTTTCCTCTACTAGTGCATTGTGTACAGGATTTCTATACGGCGTCCAGGAGATAAGGGGACCACCATCACCTGAAAGGGACTATTCCATCAGAAAGGTGTATTTTTTAACTCAATATTCATGGAAAGAGTTTTTTTCATTTTCGTTTCGGCAATGCTGTGCCATTGAAAATTAAACACAAGCCGTAGCAGCAAGCACAGAGACATAAAACTGCTATAAAGATAAGCAACCCATTGAGATTTTACTGCTGCTATCAGGGAAAGATGTGATCTGTTAGTATAATAGTAGACTGTAGAATTTGGATAACAGTATGACAGTTCTATAGTTCTCTTCATAGGCCTAGATAAAGATGCCCACAGAAAAGCATTGCAGTTATCAATGCAATGGGTGATGCTCTAATTGAGTCACTTATCCTCTTTCTGTGCTAAAAGTCCAAGCAAAGGAGGACGTTAAAGACCCAGGACAGGAAGTAGAATACATAGAGTAATTTCAAAAAAATATATGCAGGAAATCATCCACCAATATTTCTTTTAAAAAATGAATAGAATATTCAAATATAGGCAGTTAATATGTGACAACATAATGTTGATGGTAGTGTCCCTTTAACCCCTTCCCGACCAGCGCCGTATATGTACGGCGCTGCGGGAAGTGATTTCCCGACCAGCGCCGTAGTGCTACGGCGCGCTGATCGGGCGGGTGCAGGAGCTGCGCCAGCCCGATTAGCGGCGGGGGTCCGGCTGTGCCCAGTAGCCGGACCCCTGATATATGCACCAGCATCGGTGAAAACACCGATGCCGGTGCATTAACCCTTCATGTGCCGCGGTCAGCGCTGACCGCGGCACATGCGATGCGGGCGGTGGGAAGGGGTTGCCATCGGGTCCCCGCGCTGCTGTGACGGGGACCCGATGGCTGAGATAGCAGCCGGATGCCTTCCTTAGGCATCCGGCTGCTATCTACGGAAGCCTGTGAGATCCAGCCCCCTGGATCTCACAGGCAGTGTGCTGGAAGTGTATTACATTGAGTAATACACTTCCAGCCAATGCATTACAATACAGAAGTATTGTAATGCATTGTAAGGGGATCAGACCCCCAAAAGTGAAAAAAAAAGTGTAAAATAAGAAAGTTAAAAAAAGTGAAAAAAATAAAGTTTTACAAAAAAAAAGTTTCAAGTCCCCCCCCCCAAAAAAAGTCATTTTTACAAAATAATATAAAAAAAATTGGAAAAAATAGTGAAAAAAAAAAGAAGACATATTAGGTATCGCCGCGTCCGTATCGACCGGCTCTATAAAAATAGCACATGATCCACCCCGTCAGGTGCACGCAGTTAAAAAAAAAAAAAACTGTGCCAAAACAGACATTTTTTGGTCACCTTCCCTTACAAAAAGTGTAATAGCAGGTGATCAAAAAAGCGTATGTACCCCAAAATGGTACCAATCAAACCGTCATCTTGTCCCGCAAAAAATGAGACCCTACCTAAGACAATCGCCTGAAAAATAAAAAAAATATGGCTCTCAGAAAATGGCAACACAAAAAGTATTTTATTTTGTTCAAAAAATAAATCTAATGTGTAAAACTATCCAAAAATAAAAAAGTTAGACATATTGGGTATCGCCACGTCCGTAACAACCTGCTCTATAAAAATATTGCATGAGATGGCCCCCCAGGCGAATGCTGTAAAAAATTTTAAAAAAAAACTAAGCCAAAACAGACTTTTTTTTCCCTTTTGCCTCACAAAAAGTGTAATAGCAGGCGATCAAAAAGGCGTATTTACCCCAAAATGGTACCAATCAAACCGTCATCTTGTCCTGCAAAAACGATACCCTACCTGAGACAATCGCCTGAAAACTGAAAAAAATATGGCTCTTTGAAAATGGCAACACAAAAAAAAGATTTTATTCTGTTCTAAAATGCATCTAATGTGTAAAACTTTCCAAAAATAAAAAAGTTAGACATATTGGGTATCGTCGCGTCCGTAACAACCTGCTCTATAAAAATATTACATGAGATGGCCCCCCAGGTGAATGTTGTAAAAAAAATTTTTAAAAACCATGCCAAAACTGCTATTTTTTTTCACCTTGACTCACAAAAACCGTAATACAAAGCGATCAAAAAGTCTTATGTACCCCAAAATGGTACCAATCAAACCGTCATCTCGTCCCGCAAAAAATGAGCCCCCACATAAGACAATAACTAAAAAAATAAAAAATCAACGTCACCCGCAAACCAATCCATCAAAATCTGTTCTGCAAAATCCATATGGCGCTCCTTCTGTTCTGAGTCCTGCCATGTGCCCCCACAGCAGTTTACCACCACATATGGGATGTTGCCGTATTCAGGAGAAAATGGGTAACAAATTATGGGGTGCTTTTCTCCTGTTACCCCTTGTGAAAATGAAAAATTTGGGGCTAAAGCAACATTTTATTGGAAGAAATGAAACTTTTCATTTTCACAGCCAAGTGTTTCCAAATTCCGTAAAACTCTTAGGGGGTCAAAGTGGCCAGAACCCCCCTTAATATATTCTTTGAAGGGTGTAGTTTCCAAAATGGGGTCACTTTTTGAGGGTTTCCACTGTAGGGGTACGTCAGGGTCTCTCAATTACAAAATGGTGCCTAAAAACTATTCTAGCAAAATCTGCCTCCAAAATCCGTATGGCGCTCTTTTCCTTCTGACCACTGCCACAAACCCATAGAGACGTTTACCACCACATATGGGGTATTTCTGTAAACTGCAGAATCAGAGTAATGAGTATTGAGGTTTAGTTTGCTGTTAACCCTTGCTGTGTTGCAACAAAAAAATTATTAACATGAATAATCTACCAAAAAAGTGAAATTTTGAAATTTCACCTCCATTTTCCTTTAATTCTTGTGGAACACCTGAAGGGTTAACAAAGTTTGTAACAGCAGTTTTTTATAACTTGAGGGGTGTAGTTTCTAAAATGGGGTCATTTATGGGGGGTTTCATTATGTAAGCCCCTCAAAATCACTTTATATCTGAATTGATGCTCAAAAATATGGTTTTGGAAAATTTGGTGAAAATTTGAAAAATGGCTTCTAAACTTCTAAGCCCTCTAACGTCCTAAAAAAGTAAAATGACATTTATAAAATGATGCCAACATAAAGTAGACATAAGGGGAATGTAAAATAATAACTATTTTTTGAGGTATTACTGTGTATTTTGAAAGTAGAGAAATTGAAATTTGGAAATTTGGAAATTTTTCCCAAATTTTTGGTAAATTTGGGATTTTTTCATAAATAAGGGTGAAATATATTGACTCAAATTTATGACTGTCATGAAGTACAATGTGTCACAAGAAAACAATCTCAGAATGGCCTGGATAAGTAAAAGCGTTCCAAAGTTATTACCACATAAAGTGACACATGTCAGATTTGCAAAAAATGGCCCGGTCAGGAAGGTGAAAACAGGCCCGGGGTTGAAGGGGTTAAAAAAAAAAAAAAAAAAAAAAAGCTTTCTAGTGTCTACTGGATCCCATGTGAGGGACTTTCAAACCACACAATTACCATATAATAAGCTACTGGAGAGCAAGGGCCCTATATATTGTTCCACAGGCAACACACTGGAAGAGAAGTAACTTTGGATTTGAAATAATGTTTTTGATTGGGTTATGGATGTTGTGTTATTAAGCTCCACAAAAAAGCAATTTATCCAGCAATATAAACAAAATCACTTCATAGATGATGAAACAAGCAAGAAGAAAATGAAACCCAAGCATAAATTATCTAATCTGATTATGAGTATATAGAGAAATGTGAAGTAAGAAAATAATTTCATTACCTTTAAAAAACAAGCAAACTAAAAAGAACACGCCAAAGGGGAAATTTTCTAAGAAATTATATATCTACTAAAATTATGAAGGAAACCAACATGTAGCACATTCATTGTGTGCACAATGACTAGGCATGACCTTTTTATAGGACTCTGTTCACATTGGTGTCATGACTTCCATTATTTTTGGTGTCATTCCATTCTCTCAGTCCAATGATGTCTCATAGTCTGTCGACTTGGAAAAATGTCTTTGAGTACATTATAGATGCATGTCTAGCAGTCAACTATCCCATCTAGCAGTACACTACCCCAAATTAGCCTCTGAGAGCTTTTTATAGGGCAGCACTTAACTGCATGTTGATCTTTGCAGCAATCTGATGTAATGGTCTTGAAAAGAAGAAGACCCTAATGGGTTTTACAGTATATGCATTTGTACCTATAAGCTGCTGAAAGGTCAAAACTGTGATTAAATATATATTGCTGTGTATTAATGCATTAACATATAAAATTCCATTATGCAGTAAATAGGCTGTAATCTCCAAACCACCAAATGGGGCTGTTTACCCTCTCCACAGGGAGGAGGAATTAGGTTTCATTTGGTTAAAGAAAAACTCCCACAAAAATTTTTATTCTCTGACCTGTTTAGAAAGGTGCATGATATAATCTGTAGTGAATGTCATTTTCTTATTAGTGACTGTTATTGTGAGTAAAAACCTCTTTTCTTATTGTAGCTGGGTCATGTGACCAACTCCCTGACCTCCAACTGACCCAGGACAGGAAGCCAGTAAGTGCTCTATTCATTCCTATGGGAGCCTCACGTTCAGTCTCATAG
Organism: Rhinella marina; assembly: GCA_900303285.1. Lineage (NCBI taxonomy): Eukaryota > Metazoa > Chordata > Amphibia > Anura > Bufonidae > Rhinella > Rhinella marina. Next base: position 18,385 of record ONZH01028688.1, read on the forward strand.
GAATACATAGAGAATTAGACTTCCTGTCCACACATAAGTCTATGTGTGAGTTGGTGGGTCTAATTGCTGGTCACATGACACAGATAAGAAACTTCAGGATGATAGAAGTCAAAAATTCAGACACTGGTAAGAAAATGACATTCACTACAGATTATATCATGTACATTTCTAGCAGGACATGGAATAAAATTTTTGTCGGGAGTTCTTCTTTAAGTCTAGCTCTGACTAGTCTGGAGAAAGTACTAGATTGAACCAGCCAGCTCCAATGCTGTTACAAAGGAGTATGCAAGATGCCAAGGAGATGCGCGGTTAAGTCTGTGGAGAACCGCTGTCTACGTAGGACCAATAGCCTCCATAGCCCTGTGAGTTAAAAGCCTTTTGGTGCCTAGTCACACCCGAAGAGCAGACTGACCACCTGTGTGAATCTCCACATCCTGCAGAGGACATTTTTAGAGCATTTGTATTGTATTGTGAGTAGGACAACCTGTCTACATAACTTTGGCGGATACACCGCCGCTTCTAAATGTAAGACAGTTTCCTAGCTGTCTTACACTGAGACCATGCTGCAACAGCATCTCTACAAATATCATGAAGGGCTGCCAGCAGGTAAAATATATTCTCAAAGGTCTCTGAGTGGGTTAAAAAACAGAAGCAATATTGACCTCACTGAACCTCCAGCACTCCTGTGCCAGTGCTAGTCTCTACCTAATGGCTACAGCAGTGATTTCTCAGCCATGCTTTGTGGACATTTCCTGTACATATTTCAAGAAGGGATTAGGAAGTAGAGACCAGCATGGACCTGGTATGTTGTTTTATTTTTAACCCACTCTGAGCCCTTTGAAAATAAAGTTCCCTTTTGGATAGCCCTTAAAGGGTATGTTCAACTATGAGATGAGATCCCCATCAAATAAAGCATTCAGCAGACCTCTTTGAAATAGAGGATGATCTAAAACTATTTCATAAAATAGAATTGATGTTCTTAATACCTGTAAGGCACAGAAAACCTTCTGTATGTTATAATGCAGAATGTAGTATAAATCTGCTTTAACTGTGGAGAGCCCATCAGCTATAAGTGCTATAAATTGGGGAATAATTCAATGTTCTGAAAAATAATTAGCAGTTAATATCTCATTGTCATACCCATCTGCATTATAAAATAACTCATATTGCCAATTAGAAAGATAATGATTTCAGCTTTATTGTTTTGTTCGTTGTGACTTTAGTTAATTGGTAGATAAATAAGTGCTGTTAATATCCGTAAAGTCAGCGTCTTATTTGTTGCCCTATAGGGAGCTGGAGCTAATATATTTAATGTAGAATCTAATAAGGAAGGAAGCGGTGAGGCTTACTGAGAGCTACTATTCTTTAAGATTGAAATTATTCCATTTTCCATACCTTAAAGGACCCCATTCTATCGGTGAAAATTAAGTCCAACTCTCGCTCTTTCAGACCAGGCCCTTACATGTATTACAGCCTTTGACCATAAAAAGCTTCCTCAGCAATCATAGCTGTTCATGAGTTTATAGAAGCTTTGTCTGCAGCTTATTGTTGATCAAGGGGGAACTATTTTAGAGGAGTGCCTCTTTTCATGAGACACAATATATGGGGAACTCTTTTTAAGGCTGTTTGTGTCCCAGTGTATAGATTATCATATTGTATAAAAGTCCAAGAGGGTCTATCACTGGGGAACAATGCACCAATCAGCCAAAGTATTGTCCACAGTATCACATTACCTTCATTAGACAGCCCTCTTCCAATACAGCATCCTGGTGCCATTTCTTCCCCAGGTAAGCAGTGCACACACCCAGCCATCCACATAATGTTCAGGAAAATATGACTAGTTATATTAGGTCACCTTCCTTCTTTGCTCCATGGCCTAGGTCTCAGGTGGATATTGTAGGCAATTTTAGAGGTGGTCAGTGGTCAGCATGAGCACGCTGACTGGTCTGCAGCTACACAGCAAGCTGTGATGCACTGTGTGTTCTGATACCTATATCTAATACTCAACATTCACTTTTTCAGGCGTGCTCCTGTAGCTTTTCTGTTGGATCGGACCAGGTGACTAGCCTTCACATTCTATGCACAGTGAGCCTTTTCCTTCCTTCGACCATTTTTAGTAGATACTTACCACTTCATATGGTGAACACTCCACAAGATGTACCGTCTTATAGATGCTCAGACCCAATCATCTAGCCATCAAAATGTGGCCTTTGTCAAAGTCTTTCAGAGCTGTACTCTTGCTTGTTTTCCAGAACTGACTGTTCACTTGCTGCATAATATATCCCGCCCCTTTCCAGAAGCCATAGTCACAGGTTAATCAATATTATTCACTTCACCAGTGGTTTATTGTTCATTTTGTCTGCAAAGTGCCCACATAGTGACGCCTTCCGTGGAGCCCACTGACATTATTGGACATCCGATGATTTCATTGGATGCTGGTGGTACTTCAAAGCAGTGAGCTGTCTAAAAAATAAGGTGACATTCAGGTGACATCTCATCCTCGTTTGTCTTGCCCTAATAGCAGGGGTGCATCTAGCCTTTCTGCTGCCTGAGGTGAAAACTGAAACGATTCCCCCCTATGCTAATTTCTTAACCTAACCCCTTTGCCTCAATGAAAGCACTTATTGCCCAAGGGCCTTCCGCTGCCCCCCTCTTGCCCCTACCTGGTGCTGCCTGAGGCAATCTCCTCACCTGGCTTCATTGGTGGTGCACCCCTGTCTAATAGAACAATTAAAGAGAGGTTGTGTATACCAGAATGATGCTTTGGCATCTACAGTAACATGTAAGTATATCATTTCTGCATGTTAAGCCCCATTGACTCTTCCCCAGAGTCTTCTCTTCTAATGGACTCAGCAGCCAAAACTAAGCCTACATTCTTTAAAATTACCAGTGATTAGGAGGTTAACATAAATACTTTTAGAAGGGAAGGACAGTACCTTTTTTACATTGAAGAGACACAGCAGTGTATAGAGACTTATTTTTAAGGCAATACTCCATGGGAAGCAATGATGCAAATTTACTCCTACCAGTCACTCCACTGACATCCACCTATAGCTTCTTGCCCCTCATCACTACAGAGCAGAATACAGGTTGGCAGGATAAGGTCATATAAAACAATGGACTCACATTAAGATTGAGCCAAACCTTGCCACATCCGCTAGGAACTAACTTTACTCCTGAAATCAATAGTCAATCAAAAAACATTACCATAGTCTTGCTTGATCACAACCAGAAGATTGTTTGAGTATGGATTGTTTAACTCACTAAAATGAGTAATTAATAATTGGACATCTGTGATTTTTTGATTGACTGTAGCTAGATAAAATTGTTTAGATGCAGCTAAGAACCTCAAAGCAGTGCTGTCTAGAGGTGGGTGTCTTTTGTTTGGCTGGTATCAACTAATTAGAATTGAAATTCACTTGAATGGAACTGAGCTGCACCTAGACCATGTAAAGGTCCTTTTACACGGGCCGATTATCGGCCAAAAATCGTTCCTAGGACGCTAGTGCCGATAATCGCCGTGTAAAAGTGGCCAATCAGCCGACGAACGAGCAAAACGCGCTGTTCGTCGGCTGATTGGATCTTTTGGTTTCTACAAAAGATCCAATCTGTCGGGCGCACATCGGCCTGTGTAAACAGGCGATGTGCGCCTGACAGTATGGAGCTTCCGGGCCGCACGAGCGATACAGCAATCACTCGTGCGCCCGGCGCTCGATTCATCGGGCCGTGTAGGCTCCTGCCCGAGTTTATGGCTGGCCTAGGAAGAGGCTGCAGCGCCTTCCGGCGTGAAACAGCTAATCGTTGGGGATAGCGGGTGTAGGACCCCAGCTAATTACATATTGATGACCTATCCTAACGATAGGCTGTCAATATTAAACTTGTGAAAACCCCCTTTAAATCCTGATAGTTCTGAAAATGTGGTGACCACAAATGCAACAAGAATATGTTACTGTTCTTATAGGTTTGACAGAATAATGTCAAGTATAAGAGAATATACACTGCTAATTTCTATGACTAGCCTCAGAATGCCACTATCTTTCCCATTTGTAATCCACCAATGCCTACTGTATTTTTCGTTTTATAAGACGCACCTGTTGATAAGACGCACCCCAGGTTTTAAATGAGGAAAATAAGAAAAAAAAATGTCATCAGACCTCATATCAGATCCTCAGATCAGACCCCATATCAAATTCTCCGATCAGACCCCCATATCAAATCCTCTGAACTGACCGCCAAGACATTACATCATACCGCCATAACAGGATATCACATCAGACCCCCATATCAGGACATTACATCAGACCTTCATATCAGACCCTCCTCAGAACCCCATCAGACTTTCTTCAGACCCCCATACTAGCCCCCTATCAGAACTCAGATCAGACCTTAAAATAAAAAAAACTTCTCTTATGACTCCTGAGGCTCTTCTCTGGGGCCTGTAGTCTCTTTACAAGTCGCGCTCCCCTGTCTCTCTGACCAGTGCTGCACAGTCACCTGACCGCATGCAGCGTCAGGTCACAGTGTGCGCATAGTACGCGGTCCAGACAGTGCGCCCATGGCCCCAGGTATATCTGCAAGTATATTATAGATGCAGAAGATAATGGCCAGACAATGATTTATTGTTATACAGTATGTAGGGCATATTTCTTCTAAGACTGCACGTACATGTATTGATAGTGTATCACATGGCAGAGAAAAGTGTACCACCTGTAACGCAATGTTTGGCCATGTGGCTTTTACAAGTGAAATGTTTCAATGTATCTCAACTAGAGATGAGCGAATCATTCAAAAAATTATTCGCCGAACATTCGCCGAACTTTTCCTAAAATTCGTGTATTCAACGAATAGATTTGTTGTATTTGCGTACAAAATATACGTTTTTATGTGCTATTAGCGAACATTCGCTCACTAATAACGAACGTTCATTTACAAAATGTATGCAACTTCTTAGAAGACGTACGCATGAGCGTACAAATAGCTCACGAATCTCAGCATACTATTGTCTAAGCGATTACGTAATACGCAGGCACGTACGAGGAGAGGCCACGGCGTGCACTCCTCAGAGGTAGTGCGAATATTCGACACATATATATGGTAAAGTGCAAATACATTATTATAGGTATAATATAAAAATTTTAAATATCACCTACCTAGTATGCCCATGGACATGTTTAAGTCTCTTTTCTTCTGACGCTTGTCATAGAACTGGGGCAGAGTCCCAAATTCAGTCGCAATTTGTAATCCACATAGGCAAAATTGTAATCCAAATGGGTAAAAAAAAAGCAGCAAAGGTTCCTTAAAAAACCCTCTTTCAAGGGGCTCCCCAAATAACCTGAAAAGGGGGAAAAAGGGATGAGGCGCATGAATGCGCAACTTAATTTCCTGAGTTGCCTTGTGATCCTCCTGCACTGGAGAAAGGGGCGGAACTACCAGGGAGGAGTCTGCATCACTGAATTGAATTCGTATGCGACAGCGTATAGAGTAACTACCAGGGAAAAGTCTGCATTGCTGAATTGAATTCGTATGCGACAGCGTATAGAGTAACTAAATTATACGTAGAATAGCGTATAATTTAGCGGACAAACTACATAGCGAATGCGTACAAAAGCGAACCGAATCACCTAATATTCGGATTCGCTTCGCAGCTGAAAAATCCCAAGATTCGATACGAATCTACGAAGCGGCGAATAGATTCGCTCGATCTCTAATCTCAACTGTACAAACTATGTGGCCAAAAATCTACAAAATGCAAGACAATTTGTAGTAAAACCGTATGTGCACAATGTACACTACACTACAATATACAGGCACCTTAGGGGCTATCATAAGTTAGTTAGGTGGCCCATGGTATACCATCAGTGAGTTCTTATCATGTCAATAATGTTTTTGGTTTTTTTTGCACGGTGATTATATGGTCATCCTAAGTAGCAGATTTGTAGAAGTCTGATAGTAATATATGACGTGATATGGTTCTAGAAAGGTTCTTTGAGGTATTCTAGAGAGAATATACCTAAATGAGGACACAAGGGGTTTTAATATGCCTGATAGTCCTATAATCCTTCTTGTAGGAGACGTAGAAGCTTTTATTTATTCCCTGAAGGACAACAAATGGAAAATTGACACTAAAGATATTAACAACTCTTCCCTATCTACCAATTAACTAAAGTCACAATGAGTAAAACAATAAAGCTGAAATAATTGTCTTTTTAATTGCCAGTATGAGATTTCTTCATGAAGTTTGTCCATAGTAAAGTGAAACTCTCCAGAAACCATATTCTACTCTTCTATTTCAGTGGTTCATTAAACAATACTGCTTATTTAGCTAAAAGGACAATTTCAGTTGAATATCTAGTATATAAAATGTTCCTTGCTCATGTCCTTAGTGTTTAGTAGTGGTAAACAGGATTACATTTGCTGCATACAGAGCCTTATCTGTATATATACACTCATCCTTCTAACTTCTAGTGGTACCTGAGACCTATTTCATTTTAAAATGTCAGCTGAGCTGTTACAGATAGCAGTGTTTAAGGGTGATAGAACTGTCTGCATAGCATTCGAGAGATCAGAGTGCTTCCTAAGGGGAGACCCAAAGCTGATATGGGGCACTCCATCTGTGGCTGTCTGGCTGTTTTATGGAGGTCTTTGACTGGGGAACTATGGCTGCTATGGGTGCACTTCGGCAGTTTTAGGTGGATACTGGTTGAGGCACTCATGCTGTTATGTGGGCAAGTTGGCTAGGGTACTCTCCTGCTATCAAAGCACTGTGCACTCTCATGTGGACAGTTTTGCCTTCTTTCTGAATCACTCTGGCAGTGTGTATATGTATATATATATATATATATATATATATATATATATATATATATATATACACACACACAAACCTATGGCAGCAAAGATTGGGGATGATCCTGATCCTAATTCTGTTTAACCCTTAGAGGACCCTGAGATTTTCCATTTTTGCATTTTCGTTTGTTTTTCACTCCCCGCCTTCCCATAGTCCTAACTTTTTTATTTTTCCACCCACATAGCCTTATGAGAGCTTATATTTTGCGGGACAAGTTGTACTTTCTAATGGCACCATTTACGGTTGCATACTATATAGTGGGAAGAGGGAAAAAAAATCCAAATGGGGTAGAATTGGGGACAAAAATGCAATTTTGACAAAGGTTTTTGTTTTTATTTTTTTTTACACCGTACACTATGTGGTAAAATTGACCTGTTATCGTCATTCTCCAGGTCAGTACGGTTAAATAAATAAATTTTATCACCATATTCTGATCCCTATAACTTTTTTGGAGTTGTGTACGGGGCTGTACACATTTTTTGCTGGGCGATTTGTACTTTTCAGTGATACCAATTTGAAGTGTGTGCGACTTTTTGATCTTTTTTTTTTTTAATTATTGGGGAGTTGAAGTGACAAAAATTGGCAAATTGGCTGTTTTTATTTTTTTCCCATTATGCCATTTGCTGTATGCCATTAATATTTATATTATATTTTAATTGTATAGGCATTTTCGCATGCGGCAATGTCCATGATGTTTATTTTTTTTATTGGTTAAGTATTGTTATTTTAAGGAAAGGGGGGTGATTTTAACTTTAATATTTTTTTGTTTTTTTATATTTGTGAAAACCTTTTGTTAACTTTTTTTACTTTTTTTTAAGTCACTTTGGGTGACAATAACTGGCAATCATTAGATTGCCCATTGTGTTCTTTGATGGGTATATAGCCATCATTGAACACTTCATTTGCAATATAACAATACAGTGCTGCCACCTAGTGGCCTGTATTGGTATTTTCCTGAAATAGACCCCGAAGCCTGCTTATAAGCTATGTAACAGGTTCCCTGATCTCAGCCGCAGAACATTGTTGCCGGAGCAGAAGCGCGTGGCTTCCGCTTCCGGACTGCTCTGATGCCGTGGTCACATTTGATCACGGCATCTGAAGGGGAAAATGTATGTGATCAGCCTTATGGCTGATCGCATACATGTGCTGCGGGTCTCTGCTATTTAAATAGCAGAAACTCAGCGGCTATGGCACGAGCTGCACGTGCGAGCGAGCGCCATGTTTAAAGACTGTACAGGTACGGCGGAGGTCCTGAAGGGGTTAAAATGTAGACTTAGACCAGACAATCTAAATATGCCCCAAATTTATCACAGTGGCTCAATACATTTTTATGCTCGGCTAATCTATAACTTTACACCAATAATTGGTTGGCTAATTTTGAGACACAATGTTGGCACACAAAGTCATACATTAAATTATGCCCTTTTCCACTAAAGCTTGCCCCCTTGTCAAACTGGAAATTGAAACAGAAAATAGATTAGTTAGACACCGTGGATTACTTTTTTGGGCACATTTGCAAATTTCAATATGTTTGGTGATGTGGTCTAGGTGGCATTACATTGTAAGTTTGCTATATACTGTAATTTTAGTATGCAAATCTGTCTCTATCATCACTTTTTACTTTTGACTTACCTAGGCCTTTAGCTGTACAATTGGACAGGACATCTATAATTAAACCTCCTGCTGATTCAGTCCCAGTCTACACAACAAAGCAGAATGTCAACTTATTGTGTCTGCTGTAATGGGCTGAATTGGAAACTGAATATTTCAGGAATAATAAGGAAGAAAACCACTAAAATTAATAAAAATAATAAAAGTGAAATTGAATAATTTGCAATTTTCTGCTGATATATTCACTTTAAGGTCATCTGTAATTGGAGGTGTCCTAAGTTATCTGACACATGATTTATCCTCCAATCATTAAACCAATCCCCTTGTAAGTGATAGAAGTTGCTCTAGAACATGATATTTTCTTTGGCTGTTGCTGCAGCCATTTGCCTTTTCACTTTCACTGAGATTTAGATTATGGATAATACATTGGTCCAAGCTGCCTCCCTAATTACATTTCAACCATTCTTTTCTATCAATGACCTAAACAATTAGATTTCCCAGCAAGTCCCAGTTGACAGCGCAGTTGTGTGAACACAGTAAATTTTTAGCTTATGTTATACAAATAAGATCAATTCAGCATGTTGGAAGTGTGAAATGCGGGCTCACGTGTACATTGACAGGGTGAATATGAAGTGTGGCCGGGCAGAATTCATTATTTACCAATATAACTTCTCCATAAATATTTGGTCAGAATCTGACGTCTGCTTTCTGGTTCAGCAGTTTTCGGAATGTTCTTTCAATTTGTCGTTTTAACTGTTTTAACACCTTCCTCTATGGAAACCTCAAGTATTCTAGCACTTTAGTCAAGCTCTGGTCCGTTGCAAAATCCTTTACTCTAGCTAATTAAGGGAAAATCAACTGATATAAGGTAAGCCGAAAGTAATAGCAAAACCTCAATATTTGCAATAATAATAAAGGGCAGAACACAAATCATTGCTTAATTCAAATCTAACTAATCCTGTGGTACAATATAATTTATACCAATAGCTATATATAATTTATACCAGCTATGTTTATACTTTACAGTTGCATTATTCTTCCATTGAACATACTCTTTTGTGGTTCTAATAGCACTTTTATATGTTAAAATAAATGCTATAAATTGATATTCTGATAGCTCTCAATGTCCAATACGGATACAAATGGGCGGTGCTCTATCTCAGGCTACCCACCAAGCCTGCAAAAAGAGAAAGTGTTAATGCTAATATAGATAGGCACTCACCCTTGCTGGATTAATACCGGAACAAATTTTATTCAAAAATAAAATACATACAATAAAAGTATAACAATAAAATAGAGCTCCTAAAACACAATATAAATCAATAAATGAGTCACTTTTCATATATAGTAGGCAGATAATATGTTATCTTCTCAACACACTCTCCCTTGTTTTTTGCTCCATGTTCAGTGTCTACAGCCTGTTTCAAGCATAGTCGCAAAGACAACTAGCCGGACTGACTTTCTGGTGGACAGCAACAGGACACCGTGTACCGCGAGACTTGGACAGCATGTTGCGAGACGCCGGCGGCATCACGGAACGGAGTGAAGGGGAAGGGTGAGTGCACAACCTATATACCCCGATAAAGTAATGTGACATCTTTTCGAAACAACTAAGCAATCTACCAGTAAGCAAAGTTACCGGACGTTGTTTTACCTGCTAAGTGGAGGAATGAGGAGATGGTGGAAGGATCCGTATTTATGTAATGAAGCTGTCTAATTAATGACATTGAAATAATAATATTATCCCAGCATTAAGAAGGAAGGTCGGAAAGACTGTTGCAAAAATTTTTTGTGGACTAACATCATTACAGTTATGTATGGAGGCAAAATAACACCAAGAAGTGTATGGGAGATATACAGAGGAGACTAACATATTATCTGCCTACTATATATGAAAAGTGACTCATTTATTGATTTATATTGTGTTTTAGGAGCTCTATTTTATTGTTATACTTTTATTGTATGTATTTTATTTTTGAATAAAATTTGTTCCGGTATTAATCCAGCAAGGGTGAGTGCCTATCTATATTAGCATTAACACTTAAAATAAATGCTAACCATGTGTCATAATGACACTCAATTCATACTGCAAGTCTTGACAGTAGAGGCCTGTGAGTACATTATCACATACATTATACAGATCTGAACGCTTTTTAATACAGACATACACAATGCATTTGGAAAGTCTTCGGGCCATTTCACTTTTTTATATTTTATTATGTAGCGTCCTTGTACTAAAATAAAAAAAATTTAAAAAAATAAAAGTTTTCCCCCATCAATCTGCACTCAGTCCCCCATCATGAGTAAGGCTTCATTCACACGACCGTATGTGTTTTCCGGTCCACAAATTGCGGATCCGCAAAAAAAACGGATGACGTTCCGTATGGCATCCGTGTTTCCGTTTTTTTGCGGATCCATTGTAACAATGCCTATCCTTGTCAGCAAAACGGACAAGAATAGGACATGTTCTATCTTTTTTGCGGAACGGAAATACGGACATACGGAAACGGAATGCACACCGAGTACCTTCCGTTTTTTTTGCGGACCCATTGAAATTAATGTTTCCGCATACGGACCGCAAAAAAAACGGAATGGACAAAATACGGTCGTGTGAATGAAGCCTAAGTGAAAACAGAATTTTATTTTATTAAAAAAAGAAAAAAAATACCGTATATGCCGGCGTATAAGACGACTGGGCGTATAAGACGACCCCCAACTTCTGCCCTAAAAATATAGAATTTGGTATATACTCACTGTATAAGACTACCCCTCTCCCAAATGAAAAAAAGTCTGCTTTGATTTCAACATGTTAATTTTAATTCAAATGCATATGACATGCAGGTACTGTATATAGCAGCAAAACTGTCACTTATAAACATAAGGTTGTTTCAAACATGTACGGTAAAGCTAAAACTTTGCAAAACAAACAAGAGAGCAAGTGCCTGGTGATCATAACTGTAAGCTGCGATATTGTAACAGGTCTTGCTGGCATGACAGTTTCCCTTTAAAAGCCTTCAAAATCCTCCTGAGAATATAGAGAATAGTATGCTACTTCAGTATGCTAAGAGCAGGGCTCTCTACGCGCTGACGGGGAAAAAAAAAACACCTCACACAGTGCGGCCCCCGTATATCCGGCGTATAAGACGACCCCCCACTGTAGCCATTATTTTAAGGGGTTAAAAAGTAGTCTTATACGCCAGTATATACTGTAAGTTTGCATGGATGTCAGTATTCAGACCCTTTGCTTTGACACTTGAAATTTTACTCCGTGTGCCTCCTATTAATCTTAATCATCATTAAGATGTTTCTACAACTTAATGGAAGTCCATCTTTGGTAAGTTCAGTTGATTGTGGAAATGATTTGGAAAGATACACCCCTGTCTATATACGTGGTCACAGCTGACAATATACATAGCAGAGCAAAAACCAAGCCATGAGGAGGAAAGAACTGCCTGTACAGCTCAGAGACAGTATTTGTAGAGGCACAGATTTGGAAAAGGCTACAAAAATGTATGCTGCCCTGTAAGTTTGATTCACTGCCTGGTCGAGAAGCTAAAATGCAAAATAATGAATAACTTTATTTTGACCGCTCATCTGCTAGGCTACACCTAATGCTGCATTATCTCCATTCTTGATGATACTCTACCCTATGATGAAACACGTAAAGCACAGTGGCAGTGTGTAGTGAGCGGCAACTTGTTTTAAAGTTTTTTTTTAACTCAATGGAGATGACAGATTTAACAATACAATTTGCAAACGTTAATAATTAGACTTCTTAAAACTCATGAGTCGGGTGTACTTACTCTAAATATTACTGTATAACCCATTTTAAATGATTTCTACCTGTTATTAAAACAAGTATTTTAAGAGTCCAGCTACAGATTAGGAGAGTTCTTGAATCTGGTGTCTTCATGACCTAAATGAAATCTCCACCCACCTAAATTCTAAAGGACAAGCTACAGTTTCCCTGGCTATGCAGTATAAGAAAGCCTATTTTTCAGCATCAGGTTCAGTGAGGGATTACAGCTGTATACAGCAAGCAGGCCACAGGGGAGAGCTGTGAGGAGGATGGGAGTGGTAGTTGCACTAATAGGAGTTATAGTGGTTCATGTTGGCTGCCCTCACTCTGGTGCTCCATAAGACTGTGTAGAAGTCAACGGAGGTTACATTCCTCTGGACACTCACTAAATTTTGTGGCTCCTGCCCAGTGTTAGGTGGGATGCTCTTGATGTTGTGAGGTTTAGAGGTGCAAGGCAGGGCTTCTTCATGTTGTAGCCTGGATAATGACAGATGTGCAATGGTGGTGCAAGGCAATAATGAGGCCAGTGTAGGGATAACAAATCCAGTGTTCTTTACTAGGTAGTTTAGGCACTTCATAAACAAAGACACTGGTTGCATTCAGTTCAGACTCTTCAGAGTACATACACAGTACTTCCAAAGCTGAACATGGACTAACCGGCAGTGAGATGGTTGACTCAGAGTTTCTTTCTATCAGATCTAAACTACTTTCCAAGTTGACCAAAGGGGTTGACATTCACAATATTTACTACAGTTTCCACAGAGATGTGTAGATTCTCCAGAGGGTAGCTAATCTATGATAAAAATGTGGTGGGCACCCAAGTAGATCTACCCTTTCCACTAGCAGTAAAGCCTGTTGCTATATGAGAGCAACTGCATTTACTGTCTGTTTTTTGCATCAATTTGGCCCCACACAGTCTATAAACTCTGTACTTCTTTCTCTCTCAAAGGATGGTGGCAGTTGGCGTGAAAGAATTAAGGTTCCTTACATTTGATTAGCCTTGCCAAATGTATGGGCTACAAAATACGCAACTATAAAAATGTGTACTGCACAATATACTTTTTTTGCAGAAAGAATTGTATTGAAAAGTGTAGTCAACTATAGCCAATGACTTGACAAATGAATACTCTTTGGGCATTACCTTGGCTCTAAAGTCTATTTTTGACATATGCCCAGAACATGGAGCCCTATCATAGTTTGAACACTAATGATCGGCAGAAGTATGACACAGCAAGACCATGGTATGGCTCCAGTTCAGAAATGTTAGATATGTAATCTCTTATGAATTTGAAATTTCTGCATATACAACCATATACTATTCTACGTTTGAGTGTCAGTCATGACCGAAAATAAAGAAAGTGAATTCTATAGGGACATTTCAGTAGTTTGCTTTTGCTTTAGTTTTCCTTCATCAGGGAGATTTCTTTTTCAGCTGCTGGATCATTTTGCCTTTGCTATCACTTTTCCTTATCCAGCCCTCATTAGGAGCAACAAGTGGAAAAGTTCAGTGGTGGAAAGTTTTAATGTAGACACCTGTTATATATCATCAAAGCCGTATCTAGCTGGTGATGGAAAAACTTGGGAACTGTCTGGCCCCTGGGAAAAAGCAAAACAGTTATAAAAACACTAACTTGGTAAGTTATGAGAAAATATGGCTACCTGAGTTTACTGTCAGGCCAGTGGCAGCCTATAAAAAAAACTACAAAAAACATGGGACAGATTGTAACTACAACTGCTTCTTCCCATTCACTTGAGCAGTAATTACACTACTCGCTGCTGCAATGTTGCTGGCGAGCAGGTAAACAGTGAAGAGAACATAGCGCTTGCAGGAGCACTGTGTTCTCTTCATACAGCTGATCAGATGGGGTGCCGGAAATCAGAACCCTGCCGATCTGACATTGATAACCTATTGTGATGATAGATTAATATGGGAAAAGTAGAAAACCCCTTGAGGTTTTATAGGCTTACTTACATGGCTTATCCCCACCACCCCCAAAAAATGTCCTGTTTCATACAAAAACTAAAAAAAAAGTATTATAGGCATATGGATAGCCTAGACATTCTATTCTGCTCGCTGACATTGCACAGTACACACATATACATCTCAGGAGCCTGTCGGGACAGTTTAGTGCTTTACACCCAGCTATAAGTACCCCGTTCTTACAAAATGAAACAGAAGATTGCATTGCTTTTCTCATAATGTCTTGTACCCTTATCCTTTTTTTCTTCTAAATGTCCACCTTTCTCTGTGCTGCAGCCCCTTCATGGCAAAATTTAAAAATGTATATATTTTACTTACTTATATAGTCCGCTATATTCTGCAGCGATTTACAGTCATTATCAACATTTGTTTTCCCCAGTGTAGCTCACAGTCTCAATTCTCTATCAGTATGTCTTTGAGTGCAGGAGGAAACCCACACAAACACTGGGAGAACATGTACATTTCATATAGGTGTTGTCCTTCATTGGATTTGAACCTAAGACCCCAGTACTGCAAGGCACCAGTGCTAACCACTGCTCCCCAAGAATACAAACAATGTACATATGAATAGTCACTTCTGAACTTGATCCTTTCCAGCTATCTTAAGCCTTACCCCAGGTCCACATATAGAATTACAATATTTATAGAGTAATCTAGCACTGACATTATAAAATACAAGAATATATAAGTAGGAGACATTTGATTGTCAGCAGCAAATTAAAATGTCTTAGTAATATATAGATTACTGGGATGGTCTGGAGAAGACCCATCAGTCATGATTCACATTGACACCAATGGCAAAGTTAGAGGTAAGTGGAGGGTTCTTAAAAATGACTTCAGGGACTTAGGTTGCATGCTCAGGGCAAGGACCTCAAAGGTAATATTTTCTGAAATATCACCTATACCACAAGCTACACCAGAAAGACAGTGGGAGATTGGGGAGTTTAACAAGTGGCTCAACAACTGGTGTAGGAAGGAGGGGTTTGGGTTCTTCTAGAACTAGGCTGACTTCTCTGTTGGCTACAGGCTCTATCATAGGGATGGACTGCTCCTCAATGGGGAAGGAGCAGCTGTTTGGGGGAGAAGATGGATAGAAGGTTGGAGGAGTGTTTAAACTAGGGATCCCAGGGGAAGGACGGAGGAGGACTACCT
The DNA here is from genome assembly GCA_900303285.1 of Rhinella marina. Classification (NCBI taxonomy): domain Eukaryota; kingdom Metazoa; phylum Chordata; class Amphibia; order Anura; family Bufonidae; genus Rhinella; species Rhinella marina. The sequence goes on from ONZH01028688.1 coordinate 33,775, forward strand.
TATAGAAGGGGAAGATAGTGTAGACAGTGACCTGGGGCGAGATAATGGAACTGGGTGTGGTTTGGAGTGAGGAGCTAGAATAATTTATAAGGAAAGGGTAAAAAATTACTGGATGATAGCTATGACTGGGCGGTTAACTTACAGGTTTACAGACTATTTAGAAAGGATTGTAAAAACCAGAAGTTGGGGAGGGTTTTGCTTTTATGTAAAGTCCTATCTAAAGTACACACTCCGTGAAGATAGTAGTGAGAGAAATGAACACGTGGACTCTCTGTGGGTAGAAATACATGGTGGGAAAACCAATAATAAAATACAGATTTGTTATAAGCCACCTAATATAACAGTGTCCACAGAGTCCTACTACTAAGGGAAATAGATGAGGTGGCATATCATAATGAGGTTAGTATTTTGGGGGGACTTTAAGTACCCAGATATAGGCTGTGAAACTGAAAGCTGTATATCTCATAAAGGAAATGGGTTCTTGGCAATAAACAAAGGCAATTACCATTCCCAACTGCTGCAGGATCCGACTAGAGGGACAGCCATACTGGACTTAGTAACTGGACTTAGTATTAACCAATAGACCGGACAAAACAACAGGCATGCAGGTTGGGAGACACCAGTGAAATAGTGACACAATGTAATAAACCTCTAATTGTCATTCAATAGGGTGTTTTGTCTGGGAGGCACAAAAATGCTGACCTTCAGGAAGGCTAAATTTGACCAGCTAAGAGAAGCCTTCAGCATCACTAACTGGCACAAAAATAAAAAACAGAGACACAAAATGGGAGATTTTTAAAAGCATCCTAAACTCTCATTGATAGAAATACACGTCTCAAGGGAATTAAAGGGAAAGGAACAATAAAAAAAACTATGTGGATAAATAATGACAAAAAGAAAGCATTTAAATTACTAAAACAGGACTGTAGTGAAGAAGAGGTAAAAACTAGGAGAAAAATAGAATATGTAAAAGACAGATAAAGGCAGCCAAGCTGGAGACAGAGACATTCAAAACGAGAGTAAAACTAACCCTAAACTGTGTTTTCGATTATATAAATGGTAATAATATAAAACTGAAAGTGTTGTCCCTTTCAGGAGTGATGAGGGAGGAGTTGTATAGAACAGAGGAAAAGCAAATTTGTTAAATACATTTTTCTCCACTGTATTCACTGAGGAAAATAAAAAGTCAGATGAACTGAAGAATTTCAAAATAAATTCCCCATACTGCATTCACTTCACTGTTTAACAACACGTTTATCGACACTGCAGTAGTAATAAGTGTAATTATAGCATCTCCATCCCTTTCACTTGAATGGGACAGATTGTAACTACAACTGCTTCTTCCCATTCACTTGAGCAGTTATTACACTACTCGCTGCTGCAATGTTGTTGGCGAGCAGGTAAACAGTGAAGAGAACATAGCGCTTGTAGGTAAACTGTGTTCTCTTCATACAGCTGATCAGAGGGGGTGTCGGAAATCAGAACCCTGCTGATCTGACATTGATAACCTATTGTGATGATAGATTAATATGGGAAAAGTGGAAAACCCCTTGATCACCCATGAAAGGTTTTCTGACACAGTGTGGGTGTAAGAGCTGTGTATTTGATGCATTAGCATTCTTTTGAATTGTTACAGAAGAGAATATTTAAACTTTCTACTTATTTTTTTTATTTAATTTTTAGTATAGGAACTCAAGCATGCCAGGAGACATCAAAGTTGATGCCTAGCTCCGACACTAAAATGACAGCCAGCTGACTGTGTACAGCTGGAACCCAGCTGAACCATGATATGTACTTAGCAAATCCAGTTGCCTGCAGCCTTCCTTTTCTGCTATTTATCTTTATTTAGGTGAAGACATGCATAAAGTAATCTAAAAGGTCCATGTGGTTTGAAGATCCCACCCATGTCCTAAGCTCTGCCATCCGCCACTTCATCGCAACTTGTACTGCCCAGAAAGGGCTTAGTAAAAGTTGGTTAACAGCCCACAGCAAGAGTTTAGAAGAACATCTAGGAATTAATGAGGTTTGTCTAATCTCCTGATTTTGTTGCTGTGTGCTATCAACAATCTTTTTTAGAACTCTGAGGTTAGCACACAGGTAGAGTCTACAAGTGTTTAATACATGTCACGTTACTGTGCATGTTACTGTGGGTAAATCACCTCTTTATCTACTAGGCACCTAGAAAAGTCATCCTTCTTTAACATTGAAGTGGCATCTTTCCTTAAATCTTTCTAAATTTGATGGACTTCAAGCACTGGACATAGAACCACTGGAAACAAGGCACCAAAAAAGATGGATATTAGTAAAAGGAGCACTAAATCACTGAATACCAATGACGTGGGTATCAATTTTTTGTATACCAGGATGGTTCTGTACAGTAAATGACCAGGACACTAGACCACTAAACGTACATGAAGAAAACACACACAACCATATAAAAATCAAATCCAAATAAGTAAAAAAGTAAAACGTTTATCATTTAATTATCCTCACTAGAGATGAGCGAAGTTCTCAAAACTTCAATTTGGCTGGTTCGCTGAATTTCACAAAGAAATTCACTTTCTGATGAACTGATCGTGGCATCTGATAAGACCATTGAGGGCTGTCAGTGATTAATCCGTTAAAAAATAAAAAAAACTAGTCACCTTATCAATTTTTCCACGAAGAGTCCGCCACAGCCATTGATTGAAATTCAGCATGAAATTTAAGTCACCATGTGTGAGATTTTGTGCAGGATCTTCAATCAAGATGGGCGCGGCAGACTCGTCGCATGCAAATTGATGAGGTGAGTATTAATTTTTTTCTCCACTATTTAAGGAACAATTGATTCATTACCACAAAGAGCAAGGATATTCGGCTTCAAAGCGAATCATATTTATCCTGAAATTCGGATCTAAATCAATTTGTGGACTCTGATTCACTCAACACTAATCCTCATCCTAGACGCCATTAATATTGATCCGATTTCCCCTGAAGAAGCACGATATAATGAATAACAAAAACAATGTTGTTGATCTTCTGTAATGCTGTACCAGAAAATGGTTAAAGATTGTATTTAAAATAATGCTGAGGTAAAAACAAAGTTAATCCCCAACTTGAAATTTGAAGAAGAGCATGCAGCCGTCCCTTGTAATTGCCTATTTGCAGGATTTCAGGATTAGGGGAATTTATTCTCCCGCTTCAGACAAGCCACACGTCTGAGAGTGTGCTTACAAATCCAGCTCACTGATCCATGCTTCTCCAGCCTCTGTAATAAGGACAGGCTTTGCACAACCACTCCTCATGTGCCAATTAATCATGTTCCTTAAACAATGTTGACAGAAGCTTGTTTCTCATTAAGTCGTCTGAAAGCAGATCTAGAAGCTCTCCCATGGGAGACATAGGATAGAAAACCTTCAACTTTTCACAAACAGTTCAAAGCCATCACACAGAAGAGTCACCAAGACTGAAACAATTAATACAATGAATTCTCCCATGGGTGTTATCCATACGTTCAACTGCATGGACACATGGGGTAAATTAAAGTAAAATGCCAATAGTAAAATTTCAGATTAAACTTGACATGCTACAGAAGCCATTTTTGTCCATGGAAGGTCTGTTATATCAGCAATAATCTAAAAAGAAATAATATATTACACGGTACAAAAATAGTTAAAATCACAAATATGCTAAAAATAGAGTGCAAGATACCTGCTAAAACAGGTCTCATTCCTCTTTTTAAACAGAACATAAATGAATGACCATAAACCAAGGGAGGACCTATAGTGCAATCATAACCTCAAAAATCCAAGCACATCACTGTTAGTTTAAATTAAAAAAGGTCTCTACATTGGCAGTAATAGTCAGCTGTGCAGGCAGTGTCAAAGTACCTACTTAACTTCAAACAAGCAATCTTCTCACCTACAATGCAGACACTGTCCACTTACCAGTCACCTTTTAGTGTCCTCATCGATGTTCCCTGCAGTGTGGCTATCTACAGCAACCTTTGGTGATCCATTCAAGTCTACAGGTGGGAATGTCAATGAGGGCACTACGGATCTCCCATGCATAGCAGCCACCTTGGTTGAACTACTGGTCCAAGTTGACATATCACAGGAGGATATCCGGCATCTGTATGACCATTACCATGGCAGTGTGGCAGCCTGTATCGCTGCGAGGGGAGATGCCACCACGTATTAATGTGACCCTGCCTCAACATATATCCTGCTACAGAACCCAAAATAAAGGGGGCACCAACTTGGTTGTGTGATCACTGACCAAGCATCACTAGCAGTTTATACTTTATAAACTGCTAGTGATCACTTTATGTCTCAGTTCAATTGCATTAGGTTTCCCATGTATTCTTTTCTTCACTTCCACAGTGAATAAAGGGTTCCAAAATATGACTATTTATTATTTAAGGCAAATGTCTATAGGGCAACTTCTTTGTGTTATGGCTGGTACATTAGTCATTTAGCTCTCTTACAACTACTACAAAATGTGTGATGATCACAGTTCAACATGACACCCAGAGTCAGAATCCAATCACATGGAAGGCGCTCTTTTCCTCTGACTTCGGTTTATGTGTTGGTTCTCTGTTGCCTCAGGACTTCATTGCAAGGTGGATACTCCCCTGATTAAATTAGGTAAGATAAGGTAACACCCACCAGAGAAAGTAATTTCCATTGGCCATGGTACAGATGATCTAGTCCTGTTATCAAGGATGGTCAAGGTCTAGTACAAAATCATAGTTCTGGCAACAGGTAGCACAACATATTGCTGTAGGACAGGACCAAGACAAGATTTTGTGCAATATATGATTACCAACAGTCGAAGAAATCCAGTCCTAGGTAGAAGAGTCAACCTGGGTCAGAATCCATAGAAAACCTCAAGTCACAGCAACACTAGATAATGGGATTAAATGGGTTGTGTCATGGCAGACAACATCCTTCAGATTTGAGCCACTGCAGCAATCAATTGGCCAAAACAGGTCCACTTACTGGACCCCTCAAAAAAACAGATGATTTTGCAGAGGAAAGACCAACATTTCACTATGACCTCCATATGTCTTTTAAGAGCATGTGGACAGGGACTGTCTTCATGAGAAAGCCAATTTAACCTCTATAAGGTACAGCTTGTTGGTGGCAGTAGGTGACATAGGTTTTGCCACCAAGCATCCAGGACTGCCCTGTCCGTCCAGCATGCGTCTATAGGTTTTGCTGTAACGTGGCCAGGCAAGTTTCTAATACAATGATGCCTTTTGGAATAAAATGTGTTCCATTTCTTTTTCTAATGAATATCCCATTGTAAGACCCGTTTATGTATTTGTTTTTCTACTGAACTGTGTGTTCTCGTTTCTTCCATTATAAACATGGATGTTATTGCACACAGTATAGGCATAGTGTTTCATATAAGTTTGCTCATTATGTAGAAAATAACATGAACAGGAAATCTAAGAATGTGTATAGTCATATGAGCTCACAATGAGGTAAACCCACCATGGTTTACAGATCTCCTACGAGAAAGAAGCAGCCCTGGGCAACGCTTCAGACAGAAAATGTCCCTAGAACTGCTGCAATCAAAATCTTATTAAATGTCAGCTGCGACTCGGTGTGAACCATACACGGGGTAAAGCCACAAATAATAGCGGACCAGCATATAACTGCATGAGACCATGTAAATGTATCCCCTGGTTTCACTACTAGTACAAGTCCTCGGTCATTCTTGTATTACAGGTCTGGATATCAGCTGTCAGCTTTATTATGCCATATGCACTGAGATGAATTACTATACGTATTGTATTACATTACACCGTGACACATTTTCTGCTAAACAGAGGTCCCAGAAAGTTATTCATCTACATTTTACAACCCTTGTGATTTGGTTTTGGTTCTGACTCCCCCATTGTATTGGATTGACCCTGGTTTCTGGTTTGAGGTTTTGGGTTCTGTCTTCTGCCAAAATGTCGATTTAATAGGAAAACCGCTAAATCGGTTAAATATTAAAAGCAAACACATTTTAAGATGTTTCCACTCCTGATATTTTTATTTTGCTTGTTGACAGGATTTTAGAGTAAGGAAAATACATTGATTTTTAGTAATTTGCGGTACTAGAGTGGAATAGGGCAGAGTCTTACTTATTGTAATGTGTATATGACATTATTTCCCAGTATTTCACATTGCTAATGCAGAGTGATAAATTTAAACAGCAAAGCAAAAGACCCTGAAGAAAGAATGTGACTTTCTTCTTCGTTGTGATCGGTGAGCTGAAGAATCTTGGCGTCAGGTTCTTGTATAATTGGGCACTATATCAGGTCAGTATGGCTTTGGTGGTCCTTGACTGGTATGTAGATTCTTCTGTAGGGTTGTAGACAAGGTAGTTGATGTTACTACTTCCTCCTCTTGGTTTCTTGGGTTTACAAAAGCAGACTACTTAACAAATAAGACTTTACAGATCCCAAATAGTCCTAACTATACTTTCTAATAAGAAGCATGAGTCGTTTGCTACATGGATAATGACATGATATGGGTTTAGTGTTATTAATATAAATGAAATTCCCTACCATGTTTTACTTGACCTAGAAAGCTGGAAAGTGAAAGTGAAATTTCAGTAGCCTTGCCACCAACCTTCTCCTGCTGGTGGCAGACAATGTGGTGGTTGGAAAGTCTGTCTGTCCTTGGGGATTGTACACATTATAAAATAAAACAATAAAAAGAGCTACAGTGCCTTGCAAAGTTATACCTGCACCTCATCACAACCTGAAAATAAAATGGAATTTTTTAGGGGGAGGTGTACCGTCTGATTTACACAGCATACCTACCACTACGATAATTAAAACAAAATGCAGGCACTTTTAATGTGCATAAGTATGCACCTCCTTAAAGGAGTTGTCCGAGTTATGTAAAAAAAAAATTTATAGCACTGTAGCTCTGATGATCAGCAATATATACATAAGCTACGCAAGTTTTAGGCAAAAAAAAAATATTATATTCACTAATTTCATTAGTTCTGTTCTGCCCTTTGTTGACATGCAGTTGCAGAGCTGGGGGCGTTTAACAACAATCTCTGAGTTTTCATCATGAATATTTGTGAATGTCAACAAAGACTGCCTTTCCCCTCCCCCTGCTCTGCAAAGGGCATGAATAAAATTGCTGCCCTGTGTGACTGCTGGGATACTCATGTTGTGTGTGTAGGACTACAAGTCCCAGCTGTACAGTACAATGACGTTTCTGATACACACAGGATCTTCCCCCTACCTTTCTTGTGCAATTCTCTGTAGACACTTCCTCACATCAAGCAGAAGAGTACAGAGGAGAGGACTTTGTCAGCTCTGTGTTTGCAGGGAGAGGGAAGAAGGATTGTGGGCACAGCATTGATCTCTTTGGTGCCTGGAGAAGAGGAAACCCTGCAGCTGCTCAGTACTTGAGGCAGAGCCTCCAACCCTAAGCCTGTGCCGCTGAGAGTAGAAGGGACACCAACAAACGCCAGATACACCGAAATGAAAATTGTATACCTTTATTGATTCACAAAACCATAAATATAATAAAAAGTCATACAGGGTAGATGGTGGCAACTACACACAGAATAGAGGGGCAATACTGGAGCAGGTAAAACATGTTATAAACATATGGAGAGATCACAAACAGAAACCATAATAAAGTGCAAGTGCAAACATGGATATTAAAGTACAATAGTGCCAATATGGTTCACAGACATGCTCCATGGAGTAACAATAACAGGTAATGTAAACACAATATATAGAGTATATCGGATATATAAAGTAGTAATAGTACAAACCAGTGCCACCTCGGACCCCGACGCACGTTTCGGCGTCGCTTCTTCAGGGGATTCATCCCCTAAAGAAGCGACGGCGAAACATGCATAGGGGTCCGAGGTGGCACTGGTTTGTACTATTACTACTACTACTTTATATATCCGATATACTCTATACATTGTGTTTACATTACCTGTTATTGTTACTCCATGGAGCATGTCTGTGAACCATATTGGCACTATTGTACTTTAATATCCATGTTTGCACTTGCACTTTATTATGGTTTCTGTTTGTGATCTCTCCATATGTTTATAACATGTTTTACCTGCTCCAGTATTGCCCCTCTATTCTGTGTGTAGTTGCCACCATCTACTTTTTATGACTTTTTATTATATTTATGGTTTTGTGAATCAATAAAGGTATACAATTTTCATTTCGGTGTATCTGGCGTTTGTTGGTGTTTCTAATGGGGTTTATGTTACACCTTTGATTCTCAGGTTTTGTGCCCCTCTTTTTTGTTTGAGAGTAGAAGGGGTTAAACTTTGCTGAAGAATTCAATGGGAGGAGACACAGGGCAGACATTTCAGCCAGCAGATAGGGCAGTGCAGGGCGGTGTGGCCCATCTCATTTAGAATTTTCTATACATGTTTTGACATAGAAAATGATCTAAATCTACACCAGGATGGATGCTGGGATAGATTTGAGCAAGTCGCACGGCCAGCGCTTAAATTATGTAGAGGCCGTTGATTCTACATAACTTAGGCACATCAAGCGCTAGCTCAAGGTTATTAATGCCGGTGTCTAAAACGTGGTCTTAATAAACTACCCTATAGGATCTTTGTTCATTCTTCCAGGCAAAACTGCTCCAAATCCAGGTTAGATGGGTTGTGTTGGTGTACAGCAGCCTTCAAGTCATGCCATAGATTCTCAATTGTGTCTTCCCTCTTCACTCAAGTGTAGCTTTAGCAATATTTAAAGGCTATATACACCTTTGGTGGCATTTTTTTAATTATTGCATTGTACTCATTTTGAGCTAAAATTGATTTTTTTTTTATTGTTTTTTTTTAAAAAAATATGGTGTCCTTTTTTCTGTACAGAATCGACATGCTCTAGTAGCAGCCTATGGATTTTCTGTCTTTTTTCGTCAGACCAGGAGCAGACAGACTCCTTATGTCTGTTCTCTGACCTTATAAACACTCATTAAAGCTCAATCCTTATCTTACTGATAAGAATGTGGCTTAAATAAGTGTTTTTGACCACTCAGTAGTTTTGAGATAAGGGTCATTAGATGACCGGCACAAAGTGAAAGTACCAGTCACACAGCTAGAAAAATGGAACAGCAAAGGCCAATTGAAAGAATGATTTTTAGCCAAAAATGAGTAACATGCAATCATAAAAAAATTGCCTTTGAAGGTGTACATAGCCTTTAAAGTCATTGTTATTGAAAGGTTAATCTCCATCTCAGCCTCAAATCTTTGACAGGCTGAAATGATTTAGTACAATCCTGATTAGTTTTCAAATCCTAGCCAATGAAAAACATCCTCACAGAATGCGTTACTCTGGAGATGGGATGGTGAGAAGTGTTGGGTTTGTGCTAAACACAGAGTTTCCCATTATGGCCAAAAAAAAAAACAACCTGAATTTTAGTCTCATGTGAAAAGGGATCATTCTTCTATGTGCTTGGGGAGTCTGCCACGTGGTGTTTGGTGAGCTCCAATTGTTTTCTTATGTTTTTCTTTAAGCAATGGCCTTTTCTGATCCTTCTTTCATAAAGCCCCACTTTTTGGAGTATGGCTTATAGTGGTCCTATAGACAGATACTTCCATTTCTGCTATAGATCTTAGGAGCTCCTTCAGTGATGATTTTTTTTAGATTTCTGATTAATTCCCTCCTTTCCTGGTATGTGAGATTTGGTGGGTGGCCTTCTGTTTTCAGGATTGTAGCTGTACCATATTCTTTCCATTATGTTATAATAGATTTAAAGGTGCTCTGTGGGATATAACTCAACCCCAATCTATACTTTTGTGCTAATCTAAACTGGTTTCTGACCAGTTTCTCCTTGATGTTCATGTTGCTTAGTAGTGTTACAGGCTCAGGGTCCTTTCAGAACAGGTGTATTATACTTACATCATGTGACAGGTCATGTGACATTTTGATTGCACGCAGGGGGCCTCATTTAAATAATTTTGTGACTTAGGAAGTTAATTGGTTACATAAGAAAAGCAGGGGTTTCATAACAAAAGGAAGTGAATATACAACTTTTTGATTTGTATTTCTTTTTAAAAAAAAAAAAAAACAAGCAATTTTTTTCCACTGTAATATTTTGGGCTATTTTGTCAGATCCACTCCTTAATATCTAAAATTAAAATTAATTCCAGGGTGTAATGCAAAAAAAAAAAAAACAGGAAAAACACTAAGGGATGAATACTTTTGCAAGGCACTAATTCTTATTAACATTTATTAAACAAATTTGCGCTGGATCTTCAATGAAGATGGTGGCAGTGGACTCTTCGCGATCAAATGGATGAGCTGAGTATGATTTTATTTTATTTTTTTGTTAATTATAAACCTTAATATTATCAAATGCCGTGATCAGCGAAGAACACGACATCTGAGGGGTACAATGACAGGAAGCGATGCAATCGCCATTCCCTGTCATTGCACCCACTACTTACAAAGAAAGTTGTTATGTGGCGAAGTAATTCACCACGCAGCAAATTTTTTTTGTAAAATTCAGTGGAGCAGCCAAATCGAACTTCACTCATCTCTAGCTGTCTCATTACAGCATTAAAATGTATTGCCTCCGTGGAGGCAAAATTTTGTTTCAGCCAAAGTCGCACAAGACTTTAGTGAATGAATTCCGTATTCATTTCTGCACATTTAAATTAGGAATCCGGAGTCGGGTTTTGTACTGGTTGGTACCTCAGTACCCAACCCAACTTCAAATTCCTAATTTTAAATGTTTTTAAAGATGCAGGAATGAATACCGAATTAATTCACCGTAATGCTGCTCCACTTCGGGTGAGCTGAACCCGGACATACCCTTAATTTCACCCAGGCAGCCCACCTGATGTTAACATTGGAGCATCCTATGCTCCAATGCCCTCCTTTGCCCTGCGCTAATTAGTGCAAGGCAAAGGCATTTAGCCCACTTCCAGTGATGAACTGGGCTCTGCCGGGCGGTGGCTTCCACCCAGCAGTGAGCCCGGTGACGTCACCGGCGCTGATGGGCGGGCTTTAGCCCTGCCCTAGCCAGTAAGGCTACTTTCACACTTGCGTTGTTGTTTTCCGGTATTGAGATCAGGCAGAGGATCTCAATACCGGAAAAAAACTGATCAGTTTTGTCCCCATGCATTCTGAATGGAAAGAGATCCGTTCAGGATGCATCAGGATGTCTTCAGTTCAGGCAGCTTTCAGTTTTGTGACCGGACACAAAACCGCAGCAAGCTGTAATTTTGTGTCCGGTCATAAAAACTGAAAGAAACTGATCAGGTACTGAAACCAATGCAAGTCAATGGTGACGGATCAGTTTTTTTAGGAGACTAAAAAAACGGATCCGTCACCCATTGACTTTCAATGTATTTAGTGCCTGATCAGTTTTCTTCAGTTTTGATTTCACACAACTGCATCCCAACTGAACTGATGCATCCTGATGTGAAAAATCAAAACGGATCAGTTTAATTCAGGTATAGAGATCCTCTGCCGGATCTCAGTACCTGAATTAGGCTACTTTCACACTGGCGGCAGGCCTGATCCGGCAGGTGAAGGGTGCTGCCAAATCAGGCCTGCCGCAGTGACATGTGTGGAGCCGGAACCGCGCTCCGGCCCCACACATGTCACACAGTACATACATACACATAAACATACACACACATATAGACAAACAAACACACATACATACTTACATGCTCCCCGGCAGGTCTTCGGAGCGTCAGAGATACAGGACGGCTCACACAGGTCACGATTCCCACAGCGCCCTCTGCTGGGCGCCTGGTGGAATCGTCATCTGTGCGCGCCGTCCTGTCCCTCTGACGCTCCGAAGACCTGCCGGGAGCATGTAAGTATGTATGTGTGTTTGTATGTCTATATGTGTGTGTATGTTTATGTGTATGTCTGTGTCTGTATGTGTCTATGTGTAGCCGGATCCGTAATGGACTCCATTGAAAGTCAATGGAGGGCGGATCCGGTTACCATTATGGTCACACCAGACGGATCCACCCCCATTGACTTGCATTGGGGGTCATTCCGGATCCGTCTTGGTGCGGATGCCTGGACCGGAGAGCAAACCGCAGCATGCTGCGGTTTGTTCTCCGGTCTGAAGACGGAACGGAATGCTTTCAGGAGCATTCCGTTGTCTTCAGTTCAGTTTTGTCCCCATTGACAATGAATGGGGACAAAACTGAAGCGTTTTATTCCGGTATTGAGCCCCTATGACGGAACTCAATACCGGAATTTTAAAACGCTAGTGTGAAAGTAGCCTTAACAACGCAAGTGTGAAAGTAGCCTAAAATGGCTATGGCAGCGCTAAAGCCGGCCCATTACAGCCCGTGACGTCACCGAACACACTGCCAGGCGTAAGGTTCCGCCCAGCAGTCTGTTATGAAAACAGAAGATCCAGCGCAGGGCAAGGGAGGGCATCGGAGCATGAGATGCTCCGATGCTAACATCAGGCGGGCTGCCTGGGTGAATTTAAGGGTATGTCCAGGTTCAGCTCTGAACCTGGACACCCCCTTTAAGTTTGCTTACACAGAGGCAATACATTTTTAAGCTGTACGGAGACATGTCTCAGACAGCATTAAAACCAAAGTGTTTGAATGAATTGACTCAAGCTCGATTCGCTCAAGCCTAATATTAACACTTATCTGCGGGTGGGTGGTCAGACAGTAGAGGACCCCCTTCCTTAGTCTGAAAAGAGTGAGACAATGGGGGTCATTTATCAAGCTGGTGTAAAGTAAAACTGGCTTAGTTGTCAGTAGCAACTAATCAGATTCCCCCTTTCATTTTTCACAGCTCCTTTGGAAAATGAAAGGTGGGATCTGATTGGTTGCTATGGGCAACTAAGCCAGTCCTACTTAACACCAGTTTGATAAATGACCCTCACTGTATTTACTGTGTATGGTATAATGGACACACTACATCTAACTTATTTACAGGTCAGGGTGTCAATGTTTTTGTGAATATACAGACAGGATTCTGGATTATCATGCTGCTTTATTTCAAAGCAACATTTTCAAAAAAACAGGGCTCATACATTAAGAGGTGGGACTTCTGGAGCTGTTCAGGACAAATTTTAGCAATCCAACATTTTCCTCAGGTTATTAGTATATGCTTCCTGTAATTAGGGCAGCACACAACTGTTAAAAAAATTCCCTGGGATTACTACAGTATTTAACAAATATGCTCATGCAGTTGCTTACTCCATGTACATCTTCCTTGTTTTTTTTTCAGTTTCGAGTCCCTGGCCCGGTTTGATCCTGTAAGCCAATCACTCTGCTTTGTTTCCATCCTGTAGGCAGCACTTCCTGTTGCTGTATCCAACCAAACCCATGATGCACTTCTCCTTTCTCTACCACAGCTCCAGCACCGCCCCTAACAATGCCCAGCTAGTTATAGCTCCTCTCACCAGCTAGTTACATAGACACTCCCCTATGAACAGCCAGCTAGTTCATAGCTCCTCCCACCTTGCTAGTTACATAGACACTCCCTTATCACTGCCCCTAATAACACCCAGCTAGTTTATAGATCCTCCCACCCAACTATTTACATAAACACTCCCCTATCACTGCCCCTAATAACACCCAGCTAGTTTATAGCTCCTCCCACCCAGCTAGTTACATAGACAATTCCCCTATCACTGCCCCAATACCCAACTAGTTTTTAACTCCTCCCACCCAGCTAGTTACAATGCCCCGCCCATGGACACAGCATCACAGGAAATAAGAAAGAGCTGCATGGACGTGGTCATTTGACCACAGCCTAGAACGGAAGATAGGAACAGTAAAAGTAAAAGTGATTAAAAAAGTAAAGATTATTTTAAAGGATGTTGAACCAGAAAACCATTTTAAGGCCAACATAGTTAAAACATGTAGGGTCTGTGCTACTGGAAAATAAATGTGACCATCAATAAAGAAATTAGTTCAGTTCCCTGAAATCTATGGATTTTTTTAGCTTCCTACCAACAAGTGAATACTAGGAAAGAATTTTTACTCAAGTGTTCATGAAAATTGATGAATATGCAATCATACACAAAATCCCCTGTCACTCTTTTAGGATGAATGTGTCATCTGTAGGCAGCATATTATACTGTACAGCAGGAGCAGTTTAGCCGATTGATATGGGCGGTTCTACTCAGTAACTGACAGCTATCTCTGTATAACTATGCATACAGCTATGGCTGTCATCCCTAATTAGGACAGCCAAGATGACTCCTAAGCCCAGAAAGAGCAGAGATCTCTTCTCTATAACATGCTGCCTGTCGACTGCACTGCATTTCTTGGTGACAGGTTTTGTTTAATTACCAGTTTGCGGGTTATACATACTAACTGCATAATCTACATGATAAGCTGAGTATCACTGTAATAATATTACTTAACTTGTACTGATAACAATTAAAATAATCCAGTATGAATAGTGGTTCTGCCTGTTAAAGGGGTTTTCTGGTTACACAAAAAGATAAATAATTCCAGCAGTCCACGTTACAGTATTATATAAGTCAGATGATTAGGTTCTGAGTACATTTTGACTCCTCCAGTGTAATTGTGATCTGTGACCTGCAACCTGTCTTTAGATCCTAACATCACAGATCCAAGCCTGCTTGAAGCCCTGCTGGAGAAACAATGCCCTAGGACACAGCATCATGTCTGACATCACCACATCTACAGGGCAGGGCCCTGGAGAATGAGGAGAACACTACCCTCAGAGGTGAGGTTGTGTCTACAAGGCATAGATTTACAAACCTTGCCACGCCTCAGATGTAGATGTGTCATCAGGGCAGGGAACCAACACAGTGGAAAATGTCATGTGACTGCGATGGGGTGCAAGAAAACGGGCCATTACAGATAATCAATATTAGGGCTCATTCAGACAACCATAGTGTTTTGCGGTCTGCAAATTGCAGATCCGCAAAACACGGATACCAGCCTGTGTGCATTCCACAATTTGCGGAACACACAAGGCCGGCACTATGATAGAAAATGCCTATTCTTGTCCGCAAACGGAACTAGGGATGCGGGCAGCACACGGTGTGCTGTAGGCATCTTTTGCAGACCCACTGAAATGAATGGATCGGATGCGGATCTATTCATTCGGTCGTCTGAATGAGCCATAATTAGGCAGTGATCTGTTGTTGTTTCCTGTCAATTAATGCTGAAAATTGCAAAACCAGAATACCCTTTAATACATATAAGACATTCTCTCCATTTTCTCATTTCTTTTTTTAATGAAGAAAATAACATTTTATATATACATGTATTCAATAGAAACACCTTGTACAAGTATAGCCTGTATTACACTGCAGAGCTGCGTTCACAATTCTGCTAGTTACTTCTAGAAGCAATCAAACTTATCAATAGAGCTTAGCTGAGCACCCATAATAATTAATGGCAAATGCAATGTGTTTCTCTTGGTTCCAGCAGGTTTGGGCATAAACTGGCAAGCAAACTTAAATATTCTGCTTTCTCTCTCTGCTGTGCTAAACTTGGCTTTAGTCTGGTAGCTGGGCTTTAGGCAGGGGTGGGATTCAATGGCGAACATGCGGCATCATGACACATGTTTACATATACATCACATATATGCAACACAAATACACATAAATACACCATATACATGGTACACATACATAAATACACCACATATACACTACACACACATAACATCCAACTTTTAAAAAGCCTAAGGAGCTAAACTATGGAATGGAAGGGCTCATCTCCAGCTGCCAGCCGGATCTGTAATTTTAACAACCGGATCTGGAGAACCTGAGGGAACTGGCTGAATCCCATGCCAGGCTTAAGGGCTGTTCTGGTACCTTCGGAGTGGGGTGTCTTTGGCTGTTGACCCCTTGCAACACTCCGTCGGTTAATCTGTAAGGTGTCAGGGTGATTCTCATCTCCTTCCTACTTTAGACTGACCGAAAACTTCCTGCAGCCTTTCCCTTGGTAGGAAACAGGACTGGCCCACTTCTGTATATTTTTCTGCCCAAAAGGGGGAGAATCATGGAATGGTAAAGATCTCTCTGCCATATACATTGCCACCTGCAGGTGAACCAGGCATATAGCATGTAATACAACAAATAACAGTTACATAGCAGAACAATTAATGCACAGTGTAAGATGATCTGGAATAAATACACAGATGATATTATGGTTAGCCCATTAGAGACAGTAGCAGGGTGTAGAAATGGTAATACCACTCTGGAGTATTACACAAACACAAATTACCAGAGAAAGACTTGTTCAAGTCATTGAGTTAGCAAACATTGCTGGGAGATTTTAGCTCTGAAGCCTGCAGAATTATGAATGCAGCTCTATACTGTAATACAGGTGTTAAATCAGGAACAATACAAGATAAGTGATGCAATGTATTGACAAGGTAACTAAACTTTTTATTTAGATTATTTTTCTATGCAAAATCATTCTTAGAGGTGTTCATATGCTTTAAAAGAGAATGCTCCATGTTTTGTAATATCATTGTCACACTTGACATACATGCCAACACTCACAGGCATAGTAAATCTGACAGTCACCTTTACAATGGAGACTGTCTAGGAGTTCCTAGTAAATTTTAAAACACTCACGCATTTCAGCACTTTTTATATCCTGCTGTGGACACATTAATCGCCGCTCGTTCAGACATTTGCAACGCATGTACTACTTCCATCCTTGTCATTAAGTGTTTGAGTTATCATGGCTGGATGCACGATTTAGGAAATTGTGTGATTACAACAGAGATGTGTGCATTTGAGACAGATCATTAACTTACTTGTCTCCACAAACATGCCCCAGAACACCCTTAAATATCAGAAGTCTTGGCAAACGCACAGAAAAATCCCATAATAGGCAAAAAAGACTCCATAGACTAAACAACACAATATTAGTAATGGTCCCGTCTGTGAATAAATATCACAAATTCTCTCTCTCTTCCTTCTTACTTTTTCCCTTAGCATATAAGAAGAAACTTTTTGTCAGACAGGCTAGATCATAAAACATTTTTTAAAGTGAACCCTTAGGTTGGGAAATAGGGGTGTAAAGGTTGTGATCACAAAACAAGCCTGGACCTTGTTTGCCTAATATCTGCATTAGGGAAGCCTTTAGTAGATTCCGCGGTCCCGGGCTCTGTCCTTGCAGGCGCCGTGCAAGGACCACACAACAAAATAGTTTTCTTTCAGCCCCATGCACAGCATGCCTTCCAGCCTGTTTTCTGTAGAACATTTGTTTAAGGGTCGGTGTGCGTCCCTTCCTGTGATTTAAGGGTTAAACTAGCACATGTGACATGTGCTAATCTTCTAACCAATCCCAGCTTTCCTGCACCTACAGTATATAAGTGATCCAGTCCTCTTTCCAGGTGCCTGAGCGTCAAAGGTCCTTGTGTCCTGCTAAGATTGCTTTCATACGTGCAAGTGTTGCTGAACTCCTGACTCGTGCTTGTCTTCTGGATTCCGCTACCTGTCTGATCTTTGCTTGCTCCGTCTCAACTATCCTGTTGCTGACTCGGATTGCTTAACCTGTACCTGTACTATCTTCCCTGACCCATTGCTTGTACAACTTCGCCTCTGTCTCATCCTTTGGTCCTGCGCTGTCACTCCTGGTTATGACTTGGCCTGTTGACTATGTCCGCATCTCTGGCACCTTGCTCTGATACCCCCTGGTCTGCCTGGGCCAGCGGCTTCGTGTGCCAATCCACCTCAAGAGGTGGCAACCCAATGTTCTCCTTGGGAAACTCTATCCCCATCATCAGGGGTACTGCGAAGGATGAGGGGTTCACTTAGACAATGCCCTTAGAGGAGGTTGGTCACGTGGCACAGTGGGTCCACACCTGCTGGTTTGTGACAGCCATTATGTCTTATTTATATACTGTTTTATCATGGTGGCCATTGTAAAAGTGACAAGAAAGAGTGGCCATATTGGTTGTCAACTAAATTATCTTCTAGAAATCTGATGTTAGATCTTCATTTTGTCATGTTCAATCAATAACAAATGGACAGCAGTCGTATTCTTCCACCCATATGCCTCCATCATACGCTGCCAGGCACATTTCCTTTTTGCTGGACATCACACTGTTCAGCAGAGGTTTTTGTCATGCAGATGCCAGGGCTATTCACGGTAAAGCTTCTTGTTAGCCATGCCAACAGAGCCGAAAAACTCCACAAACTAGAAATCATGTTTCATCTATGGAAGTCTTCTGGATGATCAATCTAGAGCTGCAAGGGTTACACTATTTGATTTGCAAGTTAATAATAAAACTTTCTTATCTAATTGAATGATATGAATATATGATTTATGAGTTTCATCTGGATATTTGATTATAAGATTCCAATTATATTTTAATTAAATGACTCATTAAATTGAGTTTTCAGAGCTAAGATTTATAAAGTTATTAAAAATGTACCAACAGGAAGGCTGTAATTAGCCAAAATGCAAGGACAGAGTTATAGTATTTATTATATTACTGTATGCACAATATTACTCTCATGCAGTGGTGGTCTTGACCAGCACATAAACCACGCAATTGTGTGCGTCTCCAGCCTGTCAGGCAAGTCAGACAGCGCTGCATCTTGCCTCAGGTTACGGGGCACACGAGTCAACAGCTCTCATCCCCACCATTCACTCTCATAGGCCTCACGCCTATAGGCCTGAAGTCTGTGAGGCAGAGCAACGGCGTAGGAGGTTGCGATCAATATAACCTCAGGTGCCGAGTCTATAGGTCGCTCAATGACATTCTCTCGTCAGCCTGCATCCTGGTGCAGGCAGCCATGATAACGTCACTGTGCCACTTGTGCCAGGACACATCAAATGCATCACTATGGCGACATGGGACGGAACTGAGGCAAGTACTTTTTTTCCCCAACACTACTGGGCACATTACAGAGGGGGCAGGGGAAAAAAGGGAGTACCGCTGGCAACTATATAGTTATACTGGGGGCAGAAAAGAGGGGAAGACATAAATAAAGGGGGCACTACGGGGGGGGGGCATTATAAAAAAAATAGAGGGGACATTACTGGGGTCATAAAAATACAGGGGGCATTATAAAAATACAGGGATCGTTATAAAAATACAGGGGGGACTACTGGGGGACATTATAAATATACAGGGGCACTACTGGGTGTATTAGAAAATATAGGTGGCATTATAAATAAAGAGGGCACTACTAAGGGGTATTATATAAAATATAGGACACTACAGGGGACAGTACAGAGGGGAGAGCATTATAAATAAAG
Source organism: Rhinella marina (assembly GCA_900303285.1). Lineage (NCBI taxonomy): Eukaryota > Metazoa > Chordata > Amphibia > Anura > Bufonidae > Rhinella > Rhinella marina. The sequence goes on from ONZH01028688.1 coordinate 52,960, forward strand.
GGGCACTGCATAATAATACAGGGGGCACGACTGGGGACATTAAACATGCTGGGAGCACTACAGGGTGGCATTAAAATGCATTTTTACTACTGGGGTATTGTGGGATATTATTATTGGGCACAATATGGAGGGCATTGCTAATAACGGGGCACTATTGAAGAGCATGAAGAGCATTATCACTATTGGGGGCACTACTACTAGTGAGGGGACTCTGGGATACAATTATTACTATTGGTGGAGCTTTTAGGAGAACTTTGGGGACTCTCTGTATGGCACTGCTATTATGTAAGTATTGGCAGCACTGGGGAGCAGATCAGCACAGTATTGGGGGGGATAGCAGTATAAAGCAATGTTAAAGCACTAGGAGGGGAAGGATGATAGAAAAGTGAGGAATCTAACTTGAGTGGTACACTCTGCAGAGCTGAGTTGTGGCTGGAATACTTCGTCATGGTGGTCTGGTCCAAATGGAGAAGATGAGGAAAGAGAATGCCTACATCAGAGCGTCAACAACTGGTATTCAGCGCTGTATGTAATGTCTAATTCAAATATACCTGTGGCGGTAGCAGGGGCGTAGCTAAAGGCTCATGGGCCCTGGTGCAAGAGTTCAGCTTGGACTGATGCCCCCACAGTAACAGTGTGCACATAATGTCCCCCAGAAATAACTGTGCTATGCTGATACTGTGCCAGGGTGCCCCCCACAGCAATAGTGCTCCCCAAAGTCCCAACTAATAATTCTCTGCCAGAGTGCACTTGTTAGTAATAGTGCCCCCAACAGTACTAATGTCCCCACTGTGCCCACTGTGCCCCAGAAGTAATAATGCTTCCAATATGCCAGTAAGAAGTGCCCCAATAATGTGACAGTAAGAAGTGTCCCCATAGTGCCCCCCAATAATGTGCCAGTAAGAAGTGCCCCAATAATGTGCCAGTAAGAAGTGCCCCCATAGTGCCCCCCAATAATGTGCCAGTACGAAGTGCCCCAATGTGCCCGTAAGAAGTGCTCCCCACACATAGATGCTCCCCAAATTATGTGCCAGCAAGAAACGCCCCAATAATGCACCAGAAGTTACCCCCATTGATTCCCCACCAAAATCATGTGCCAGTGAAAATTGTCCCACCTCCATAGATGCCCCCCCAAATTATGTGCTAGTAACAATGCCCCAGTGCCCCAGTGCCAGTAAAAATGCCCCCAGTGCTCCTGTGTCATTAAGAAATGCCCCAGTGCCCCCCTGTGCCAGTAAGAAATGCCCCCATGTGCCAGTAACAAGTGCCCCATGTGCCAGTAAGAAATGCCCCCAGTGCCAGTAAAAATGCCCCCAGTGCCCCCATGTGCCAGTAACAAATGCCCCCAGTGCCTCCATGTGCAAGTAAAAATGACCCCATGTGCCAGTAAGAAATGCCCCCAGTGCCCCGGTCTGTGATTGCAACAATAAAATAAAAAAACACTAATACTTACCTCCATGGAGCTGGCAGCGATGCGATGCAGGCCTCTTCCGGCCTGCAGCCTATCAGAGGAACGGGCAGGGAAGACGCCTCTCCCTCCCCTGCCCCGCAGTACAGGCATCCTCAGGACGGCGATACAGATGACTATGGAGATGAGCGCTTCCACAATGGAAGCGCTCATCTCCCTCTGGCCCGCCGCCGCCCCCAACTGCGACCGCTGTGACCCCTATAGCTACGCCACTAGGCGGTAGAGCTGGGGGTATGGGTTAGATTAAGAATTTGGCGTGGGGGTGGGGGCACCATTTCAGTTTTCACCTAGGAAGTTAGAATTAACCCAGTCCACAACTTTCAACTGTATCTGCCCCCAAAGGAAAGTCAAATAGATGTTCCCACAGATCAGTCCTGCCTTAAAGGGGGTTGTCCAAGATTTGGCCTATCTTCAGAATAGGCCATCCATATGAAACCCACAGGGGAACACCAATTTGCTGAGCAGCAGTTACCTTGTAGCGCTGGTGTGGACTATGTAGGCCCATCCATTGTGTAGTGGACAGGACTGGTTACCGCAGTGCTACTTCCATTTAAGTCAATGGGAGCTACAGTATGCTGCAGTTACCACCTCCATCCACTATTGAACAATAGAAGTAGCCATGTAGTTCCAGTGCTGCTACAACAAAACAGCTGATCAGGGGGCAAAATAAAGGCAGCTTTAATTTAAACAAGCTACTGACATACACCAATGCCTGCTGCAATGGGTTATCCGTACCTCTAGTAAGCGTTAAAGCGCTTGTCCCATGAAAGTTTTCAGACAAACACCTGGACCTGAATACTTTTGTACTTGCATGTAATTAAAAAGTTAGTAAAGCCATGGAGTTATTCAATAAAATTTTTCTGTAGAGCGCCAGATCTCTAGATCCATGTGAGGTACAGGGCTGGTTCTAGCTTTGTTGGAAAAAGGTGGTCATGTACTATATGATGTCTGGTTCTCATTTTTTACATTACTCATGGGAAAACTGCTTTAAAGAGGTTGTCCAGGTTCAGAGCTGATATAAACTCTTCTTCACTCATTTAGCATAGATGAGTGGAGCATTGAAGCATTTCTTGCTCTGATGCTCCCCCTTGCCCTGCGCTGCATCACGCAGTGCAAGGATTGTTTTGTTTACTTCCTCACTATTCTAAGCGGAGGCTTCTACCTAGCAGTGATCCCAGTGATGTCAATGGCACAAATGGGCTTTTTAGCACTGCCCTAGGCTCTAAAAACAGCCTAGGGCAGTGCTATAGACTGCCCTTTTGTGCCAATGACATCACCAGGATCACTGCTAGGTGGAAGTCTCCACCTAGTATACTCATGTGAAGCCCGGTACGTCACCAATAGTAAAGAAAAAGCCCTTGCCCTGCAAGATGTAGAGTAAGGCAAGAGGGAGCAAGAAATGCTCCAATGCTCCACTCAGACATGGTAAACGAGTGAAGATGAGGTCATGTCCAGGTTCAGCTCTGAACTTAGACAACCCCTTTAGGCCTTGACCTTTCAGCTGGTATTTTTCCTAATCATTCCTCTGTCTAGCCCTCTGGTACTAGGTTTGCCCCACTGTTGTTCATCTTCTGTTTGGTAATCCTACTTTGGCCGGTCTAAATATCCTGTACTGGATGTCTTGATTGCTGCTAACCTCTGATTGCTTGAATGTCATCCTTTGTGCTTCCCTATCCCCAGAGAACCACACTGCAGCAAAGTCCTGGTGGCAGCTGAATACCATGACTCAACCTGGTGTTGTGGAAAAAGTGGCCCTGCCTGTGAATTAATTGATCTGCTTCAGTTCTTCTCTTGTCTTTACTGGAACAAAAAGAATTAAAGGTAACTAAAGCTTTGATGAAAATAAGAAGGGCAGGAACACTGCTCAGAGCATTGTGCTTCTTCGAACTTCATCAGCTTATGGTGCATGTGGTGTACAGATCCATAGAAAGTATATGCGATCCATACTCTGCACACTCCAAAATTCTAGCAGAGCCCATGAAAGTTTTTTTCTCCCTGGCTGTGACGCTCTCCGATGTGATTGGACCGCGGCACAGCCAGGGAGAAGGAGACTCTCATTGAGAAACCCGGGCGTCTCCTCCTCCCCGTTCAGATGCTCAGTATTAGCATACTGAGTGGGAGAAATACCGAGGGCCACAGCGGAGCGGAGGAGCTCTATTTTCAAAAACCGGACCGGGTGCCAGCATCAGCGGGGGGTGTTACCAATAAAGGTATTTAGTTACTGAAAGATAAACCCATGAAAGGTCCTCTTTAAGTTTCTCCCGGAAGCTAGTGGTGACTTGTGTGGACAAAACTGGAGTTAACTTTATAGTCGCCCCCTGGTTCTTCCCAGGTGGCCATGCATCAAATGTCCTCTCTGACAAGCCAGGCCACAAATTTTTTATCTTTCCCAGACTATACATTCTAAGAGTAAATAGTATTTTTTAGTTGATATTTTATTTTTTGTGACATTGATGGAGCTTTCATATGGTACCAAGAAAGACTCCTTTGTTCTAGAAAACAGGGTGTAAAGAGTCTTCTTAGCAAAGCTATGCCTGAGCTTTACTAAGTAGAGTGTCTTCAGTCTTTAGCGCTCTCCTGAGTGCTGAAGAAGCCTGTGTGTAACAAGTCAGCTAGGCAGGGTGATGGGCGGTGGACATGCATTGTCAGGGACTGGGGTAGTGACAAGAGCCAGGCTAGAAGCGCCTTCAGCACTTCAGTAAAAAGCTGACGACCAAAGACTGGGGTCTCAGTGCTGACGAATGAAGACAGACTAGCCCTAGTAATACTGTTATAGTTTTTCTAAGAAGACTCTTTACACCCTGTTTTCTAGAACAAAGAAACATCTTTTCCTAATAAAGTATATAACAAAATGTTTAACATCTCGTATTAAAAATAAACCGAAACGACTGTTACACTTTAATCTTTTATTAATTTTTCTGGTCACACAGCAGTATGCTGTCTTGGCTTTGGAGGAACGAGTTGTACTTTTTAATGGCACCATTTAATATTGCATATGATGTGGTGGGAAGCTGGAAAAAATCTAAATCGAGAGGAACTGAAAATTCTGCCACTGTTTTGTGGGTTTCCTTTTTATGGCATTCTCTGTGTGATAAAAATGTTAACTTCATTTTGAACATCAGTACAATTAAAGCGATGGTACATTTTTGCATTTTTTTTTTAGGTATTTTAATACTTTTAAAGTAATAAAAACAAATACATTTTTTCTATATTTACATTATAGAAGACTCATATTCTTCATGTATGTATTTGGAGGAACCTTATTCTGCGCAGGATTCCTTTTATTGCTCTACGTGTTCCAGGCCTGCAAAGTTGGGGTCCAGAACTACTGCAGGACCTTCACTTGCTGTGTTGGGACTTGCTTCTATGGTGTTAGCTAAATCTAGATCAAGGTTGGAGGCCACAAGAAGGCCATTACCAGATGGACAAGTAGACCCTGACCGTTTTTTTCGCTTTGGAGAAAGCCGCCAGTTTTTTCAGTGTTTAATATTTGGACTTTTGATGGTGACTTGTGGAATACTTGTCAGTATTTTGGGTTCTTGGATACCTGGATGTAAAGAAACATTCCCAGATCAAAATGTTACTGGCACAAGTTCACACACCAGAACCTGTGGACTCTTGTCTCTGCAGATATTGGGACCTCTGATTATCCTGATTGGATTGGGTTCTTTTGTAATGGGTCATATAAAGAAAAAACGTCTAAATCTTTGTTACATTTTTGCGTGATTCACATTTTTCAGTGATATAATTTGGGACTATTTGAGTGCTTTTTATTCAGTTTTTGGGAGGTGAAGTAAATCAGCCATTTGTTTTTTTCCCCTGATGCCCTTCACTTGTATCCCTTGTATGGGATAAATACATTTATAATTTAATAGTTGGGGAATTTTCAAATGTGGTAATGCCAATCATTTTTATTAACATTTTTTTAAAACATTTCTAAACTTTTTTTTTAGATATATTTTTAATCCCCCTAAGAGATTTTAACATGCAATCACTTTTAAAATAGAGAGCAATGGCTTATTTCAGGCCATGGGAGAATCAGGACATTCCTATCAAGCTCTGCCACAGGCTATTGCAGGCCTCACTTCTTGATTGACAAGGACAAATGAAATGACTATGCAGGAACCTGGCCTTGTCACTTACAGAAGAACTCCCCAAAAAATGTTTATTCTCTGACCTGCTAGAAAGGTACATGATGTGTTCTGTGGTGAATGTAATCTTCTTACCAGTGACTGTATTTGTGAGTTATAACTTCACTTCTGCTTCTTGGCTGTGTCATGTGACCAGCAATAAGACTCTCCAACTGACACAGTATCTTATTTGTGGACAGGAAGTCAGTTTCTCTATGTATTTCTATGGGAGTCTCAGTCTCATAGGAATGAATAGAGAAGTAACTGACTTCCTATCCTGTGTCAGTTAAAGATGAGAGTGTTAGTCACATGGCATAGCTAAGGCTCAGACGGGAGGTTATAACTCACAAATACAGTCACTGATGAGAAGATTACATTTACTACAGATTACATCATGCACCTTTCTAACAGGTCAGAGAATAAAAACTTTTTGTGGGAGTTCTAATTTAAGGAGAGGGAGGGGCTGAAAAAGGAAGCAGGAGAAGCAAGGGTGCACAGAGTGGCTTGGACCCACCCTCAGTGCACTTAACTGCTCATTTGCATATGGATTAAAAGTACTTTTTCTCCAGAATGAAGCAACAGATTCACCTAAGCTAGCCCTAGAAGGCATTGTGCCTGGTTTACCAGTGAATTTCCTTGTGACAGATTCATTTTACGTAGAATTGGACTGACAAAGTGTTGCCCCAGTCTCTTTAATGGCAGAGAGATATACAGCAAGATGTACCGTTAAAGTGGTGCATATACAATTATGATGTATATATACAGGTGGATAATGTGAAAGGGTTAAAGAATGTTAACATTTTTTTAAGTTCTAAATTCTGATTCTGTTCCCTGCTAATGGGGGAATATAGAACAAACATATACTATTATTCAGGCTTTAAAAATATCCTTTAAGCTTTATAATAAATCAACAATTAACTTAAAAACACATGTTCTTCCATATCTTAAGCTACTTTCATACTTGTGTTATAGTTTTCCGGTATTGAGATCCGTTTGGTCCTCATGCAATCTGAAAGGAAAGAGATCACTTCAGGATGCATCAGTGTGTCTTCCGTTCCGGCAGCATTCTGTTTGGTGACCGGACACAAAACCACTGAAAGCTGCAGTTTTGTGTCCAGTCATAAAAAAGGGAAAAAAACGGATCCAGCACTGAAAACAATGTAAGTCAATGGTGACAGATCTGTTTTTTTGTGGAGCCTGAAAAACCGGATGTGACACCCATTGACTTTTAAATGTATTTCGTGACGGATACGTTTATATTCGTTTTGATGTCACACAACCGCATCCTGATGTGCAAAATCAAAACAGATCCGTTTAATTCCAGGATTGAGATCCTCTGCCGGATCACAATAACAGAATTAACAACGCAAGTGTGAAAGTAGTCTTACACTTGTGCACATGGACAACAAAGGCACCAGCACACTCCTCATTCTGTGTAGGTGGGTATATTATCTTTCTGTCTGACAATTGTGGTTTCTTGAACACTGAGGACATCAAGTGGCCATCCTGGTAATATCAAGAGAAATTAAAATGTTCTTTCAAAGAAAAAAACTGCAAATGAAAACACAAAAATGGATTTGGATTCATTAAAAAAAACCCACTCATTTAATGATTACAAACCATACAGCTATAAATGTGCTGTGATTATATATTATATTTATCCATTACTTCACACAATGCCAGAGAAAGGCTGCTGATCCTTCATGTCTCAACTGCACAATGCTGCCCGTGTACAAGAGCATGTGGGTGGGACTAAGGTCTGTATTAGACCTGCAGATATTCGACCAGATCATTGCTAACAAGTTTCATAGGAATGCTTGTTTTCGATGATCTGCCTGTGTAAAAGTGCCACCAATTACCCGATGAACGAGCAAACGCTTGTTCATCAGGAAGTCACAATTTTTAAGCAGGCTACAAAATCGTTTACCGGAAGCTGATAGTGTAGTCTAATCACAATCTGGTGCCAGCAAATAATGCTTTTGTATGGGGACGAGCAATGGCATTAGTGATCACTGCTCCTCCTACTGTCGAGGAGATTGCTGCATGTAATAACAGTGGTCTCCTCCACTGACGAGCAGGTGTCAGCTTCATCTGCTGATCTAATACAGGCCTAAGCATAAGGGGTCACCAACTCTGAAAACACTAGGTGGACATTCTGAGAAATAATGAAAATAATAGCAGTGGGATATTGCAATATCTAGTCACTGGAACATTTTTGTGATTTAACAGAAATGTAATACCAAATCAATGGATATCTTCTGTTTTATCCATATGGGATATCTTCTTTTTTTTATCCATATGGAAATTAGTAAGTTGGAGCACCAGGGGGCAGAGCTGAATCCTTGGAGCACTGTTTTTAGAACACCCCTGTATGCTACACACTCCCCCCTCCCCTTGATTGACAGGGCTACTTACTATGTTGAGAACACAGCTTTTCTATTAATAAGATACATATAATACATATTACTGGTGTCTTTATAAGTCTTTATAATCATATATTGTGCCTGTGAATAAACTATATATATATATATATAAATAATGAGACTATAGCCTTCCTATATGATAAAGCTATAGCTGGGGGTAAGTGTTCAGTCTTGCATGTAGATGTCCCATGTTCAAATGGTAGGACAGACTTCTCGATTTTTTCTTTAGTAGTTTTTTTTTCTCCCTCATTTAACCCATAATAAAAAGCTATAGCCTTACCATATTGAAAATAGACGTTTTCTATGCCTAGATGCTAACACATATTGTGGGTTTATTCACAGGTACCTGATATGAATATGAAGATACCAGTAATATGTATGAGCTTTCTAAGTATAGGAAACCTCAATTCTCAATAATAGTAATGCTATAGCCTTTTATTATTAGTTAAATAAGGGAGAAAAAAAATAACTGAAGAAAAAAAATCTAGAAGTCTCTCCTGGGATTTGAACCTGGGACAGCCTTTTCCTATAGAAAAGCGAATACATCTAACTGGTTTCTTTAAATTCATATATTGTGTCTGTGAATAAACCAGCAATGTGTATTACCTTTCTAAGAATAGAAAGCCTCTATTCTGAACATGGTAAGGCTATAGTAAATAGTGTATATGATATATACTGCACATGCTAGTACACAGCTCTGCCCTCAGCTTGCTGGCGCGTAGACCTGTCAATCAAGGGGAGTGGGGAGTGTGCAGAGCACAGGAGTGTTACAAAAGCAGTGATCCAAGGATTCAGCCTCACCCCTGCTGCTTCAAAGTACTTAGTAGTTCAGTAGTTTGGCAGTTCAACATACAGACAAAAGAAAGGTATCATTTGAATCAGTATGACCAAGCAGTATGCCTAGTTTTATATGGTTGAGCATGCGGACAGAAGCTTGTTGGAGATACTGCACTTTGCACAACTCCCTATTATTGTGGTGAGTTTTACAATTAATTTAAATGTAGCAAAAACATGCATGGAAAATCACATGTATTATAATAAAGTTATATAATAAAGTATGATAAAGTTCTATGGAGTTCACTGATGCTGATGTTGCACGGGTATCAGCCATGACTTGTAAATGGCTATACAGACATACGGTACCACAGGGGTCCTGGAGGCAAAGGGGTGAGCAAACACCTAAGCACTAGTTCACACAGAGTTTGTTGCCAGTGGAATTTAGCTGTGGGCCGACCATGCAGTAACTGCCTCCCATTATTTTCAATGGAAAGCCCCTCTGTGATTCATGTGACTGTAGTTTAGTTCCATCAATGGAGCTAAACTGTGAGTGGGTCCACTGCATTTCAGCTGCAGAACATGTGGCAAATTGTGACAAAGGCAAAAGCCGCTGTGTGTACCAATCCTCTTTAGGAAAAGCCAGCACCCTTCCCAAGCCCTTGAAAGGAAAATACTGGTGCTTCCTATTGTTTCCTAGTTTGTGGCTGGGACCCACACCTCTCTCTAGAATTAGGGCCCCCATTCTCCCAACTCTATGCAGCAGCCTGTGGTAGCAATATGTCGAAGGCGGTTTTAGAAGAATTAAGCTTCTTTCACTTCCACGGTCCCTCACAACAATGACTGATGGGCTGCTGTGTATCTTCAGGTATACTCCCAGCCATCAATCATTGCTGACAGGAATAGGAGCAGGCAGAGAAAGTGCTTCCTTTAGATACACAAAATGACAATGAAAAACTGCCAGTGTATCCATTTTCTGGCCATCTATCCATTATTACTGGCCGTCTTGCATCCGTTTTTATCTGCCATTAAAAAAGTGGATGAATTTGATTTTTTGTTTTTTAACATCCCAACCCCTGCAGTGCCCTCACAGTATACATAATGCCCCCTTTACATCAAATGGCCCCCATAGTGACCCCCAGTAAGATTAATGGCCCCCATTAGTTCCTCCCAGTATGATTAATGTCCCTATTAATACCTTCACATTTGCATGGCTTTTGTATGAAATCATCAGTGTTCGAGCTCTCTGCCTGCCAAATCATTACAGTCATTGGATGAAAATCTGGTTTAGTCACGGGACGGTCACACAGACGTAAGGCTAATAACGGAGATATAACCCCAATAAGGCATGCATTTCAATCATAGATGTACTTATTCCAATGAATATTCCTACTCCAAAAACAGCAAGCAGATCTTGAAAACCTTGAGGACTGGATACAAGTAGAATACGGAAAATGCAGAACTTTTGAATATACGCATGAATAACACTGCAGATGCCAGAATGTCTCCTTAATAGACGTCTACGGCTGATGTCACTCTTAGTGTCTGCACTGACTTATAACAAAAGATGCACTGTACGTTGTATTGCTACAGTAGAAAGTAGACAATGTGGAGCTGAGTGCAAGTGATTAAGAAACCCACCATAGCATCTTCTGCAACCCACTAATCAAACTGTCCATGCCACCCTTATTATTATGCCACTTTGTGAAATGGTAGCAGTCAGCAGATCTGTTATTAGCAGGACTGCGGAGATATAATCAGCCTTAGAGACTGCATGAGTCATACACAAAGAGGAAATTTTAATACAACTGTTTAAAGAGAAACAATAAAGAGTGAAAAAAGAATGGAAAGGTCGTCTGTGGTGAAACGTTCTTCTCTGTCATTACGCTCCTCCAGGTTTGTCCTCTTCCATTGTCCTCTGAAGGTGTTACTTTTATTCCACCAGCCGCTCCACATGACAGCATGATAGATGGGACATGCATCGATGAAGGTGAGGCGTCTTACACACCACCTGCTCCCGTCTGCTCTACCTCTAGAACAGATTGAAGTTCTGATGTAGGCAGACACCTATTTCCTGCAAAACAATTCCCCTTTTAACTCAAAAGTAGTGAAACTGTTGGCACATTGTAATAAGTCAACCAGTTACACTGAAACCTAACAGGTTACCTGAGTATAGACAAAATTAGTGGCCGCCAACCTGCCAAGTGACAGCTGAAAACTGGACCACACATGGTTTTACTGCAAATAGCCTTGGTTTTCAATTGGTTATTAATTTCATCATGGTTTTTGCATGCAAGACTGCTGTTGTCGTGCCAAAAAAAACTTGGATGTTAAAAGGGTTGTGCAGTGCAAAGACATTGATGACTGATTCTCAGGATAGGTCAGCAATAGTGGTCTAACTCCCAGCAACCCCGCCGATCAGCTGTTTGAAGCGGTTAGTGGCGCTCGTGCAAGCACTGCTTCTGCTCCGGGGGGTGGCGAAGTCAGAGCGCTATTGATGACCTATCCTGAGGGTCCGTCATCAAGATCTTTGCACTGCTCATCCTCTTTAAAAGGGTCCTCTGTCCTATCTTTAGGACAGGTCATCAATATCGTGTCGGCATGGGCGCGACTGCCAGCACCCCGGCTGATAAGCTGTCTGAAGAGAACACATATGATGTACGAGTGCTGCCTTCTCTTCACCATTTACCTGCTTGCCCTTGATTGCAGTGGCAAGTTATGTATCATGTTATGTTACAGCTTCTCGTTACCATACACTTCAATGGGAAGGAGCACCCAGAGTGTAGAGATCTATTAGGGTGAATAGAATCGTGACACTGTCCCTGATGTGCTGTGCCTTGCGCATAGCGCAGCAGAGAGCTTACCATGGCAGGCCTGGAAGGCTTCAGAAGTGTCCAGGATGCCATGGTAACCAATCGGAGCCCAACAAGTTCACTTCTGTGGCACAGATCAGAAGGCAGAGAGAGCCACATCCCTCTGCCTTACCTCACAGATGCCACGATCAGCGTTGAACATGGCATCTGAGGGGTTAAATGATGGAGTTCGGCACGATAGCCGTTGCCTGTCATTATGGCCGGGTGCCGGTTGTATGATACAGCCTGCTCCATACAAATATGGGTGCATAAAGCCATACATGTACAACATTATGCATTAAGGGGTTAATAATTGACAAAAACGACACAATTTCATTCCAGTTGGGAGGAAGGGGTGTAGTGGCATGTTTAATCAATTTGCCACAAATTACTGCAACACAAAGTCAAGCAAAAAAAAGTTCCCCTCATGCCAAATCTTTCCTATTATGTCTCCTTCCAGTTTATTCCGGAGGCTACAAGAACAGTCATTGGGTAGATTATGTGGCCTCCAGGAAAGGTTGTGCAAAGCAGACCATTGCCTCTGAAGATGCCACAGCAACAGCAAAACTTATTTATTTAATACTCAGTAGCACTAAGGCCCTGATTTATCCAAACGGGTGTAAAGTGGAACTGGCTTAGTTGCCCAGAGCAACCAATCAGATTCCACCTTTCATTCTTCAGAGCTAATTTGGAAAATGAAAGGTGGAATCTGATTGGTTGCTATAGGCAAGTAAACCAGTTTTCCTTTACACCAGATTTGATAAATCTCCACCTAAGTATTTCAGGCTATGTGATTACCAGATCAGGGCTCATGCACATGAACGTGGTGCTCCGTGCTGTGGACCGCAATGCCTGCCATTAGCGGAGTCATTCACTTGAATGTGTCGTGATCTGCGAGATTAAGTCCACGCTGCAAAAAAATTGAACATGTTCTATTTTTTTGCAGTGCGTAAGCTCGAACTGAAATCCACAGAAGCACTCTGTAATGCTTCCGTGGGCTTCCACTCTGTGCCTCTGCTCCACACTGCTCCATATCTTGCGGATTGCACACCCATTCAAGTAAATGGGTCAAAATACAGAGCGCACACAGCCGGTGCCCGTAAATTGTGGACGCGCTATTTAGGACATTATAGGGAAGTACTGTGTAGTAGTGATATGAAAAAAGCACTTGGTGTGAGAAAACCGCTATTAAATAGCGAATCATGGTTGTGTCTCTCTTCTCACTGTTCCTCCTCTGTCCATAGATTTTTATGGGATGATGTAATCTGATCCTTCAGTGTGCAGGCAGTCCATCTTGGTCTTAACAAGGCAACTTCATCTCAAAATTCAAAGTGAATGTCAGTTTAGAAAACAAAGGGACAGAAGAGAGCTGACAACTGGAGAACAAGGAATTTTTCTGATAAAATAAATTATAAAGTTTCTTATATTCGCCTCTACTTTTCATTTATGCAAAATTATGTGACCAGTTAGGGTGAAGAAGTAGGACAACACTTGCTAATGACACAAACACCACACTGACAACATGTTGATATAAATAGTATTGTACATTTACCAAAACACTACAAGGAACATATATTCGGAACATAGTTTAACTATACAAAAGATGGAAAATCAGAGGATGACACTAGGCTGTAGTGCAATTCTTTCATATAATCTCCAACATTACATAGACATTTGTATATTGTATATAGTGAAAATCCAGCATTCATGGCGACTCCAGATATGTACAGATCTCTGCATGAAAGATTTATTCAAAGGTCAAACAAAACTTGCAGGCAGTATTATGTGGGTGAAATTCAATTAACCTCAGAAACTGATACCAGGTCAGGGCAAGCAAAGAAATGAACCAGTAATTTGTATCAGATGTATTGTATTCATGGTCCACATTGAAAAAAAGGTCTCATGTTGGAAAAAGAACAGGAAAATCATCTAGAACCTAAAGGGGTTGTTCTGGATTAGAAATACATGGGTGCTTTCTATCCGAAATGGTGCCGCACCCGTCCATGTGTTGTGTGTGATATTACAGCTCAGCACCATTGACCATTATGTTATGGAGCTAAAATGCCATAAAAAGCCTGTGGCACAGATTTTGAAAGAGAGCCGCTATGTTTTCCCAGTCCTGTACAACTCTTAATAGCTTGTTATGGCCAATGTCACCTTTTCTAGGGTTTCCAGCAGATGTATGTCATGGCAGCAACTGGAGATATAGGATGAGCTGACAATGTCAGTCACAAATAGTGTTATAATATTAAAAGAAATGCCAACGTATAAAGGTTTCAACATTTAACAAGAATTAAATTATAATCTGAGCTTCATTAGATCTATATTTCTGTGGTGTTGGCACACCAGTAATAGTGTCAGATAGTCAGCAGCCATATCAGGTGCTATCGTAATGATCATTTTTCACTAAGGAGAAGAACATTCAGGTAAATACAGTAGATGGAGTAATGATAAGGTGTCTGTGTGCAGTATGAAATCTAATTATAGGCCAGATCCAACCTTCACAGCTATTATTGTAGAACTGTTTACCACTTTCCATATATTCGCAAATCACAGATCCGCAAAAACACCGATCCCAGCCAAGTGCATGCCACCCATTTATTTTTGTAAGTTCTGTAGAAATGTATTGTCCTGTTCTGCAAAACGGGCAAGAGTATGACATTTTAAATTTTTTATTTTTATTTTTTTGCAGGGCTGCAGAACGGACGTGCGGATGCGGACCTATTGTAATGAATAGGTCCGCATCCAATCCGCAAAAAATACAGATAGAATACAGACAAACTACTACACTGCTGCTATGCATCTCCATGAAAACAGACTACAACCAGTGTAGTGTGATCCTGCAACACTAGGAAGAAGCAAGGGACAGATGAAATGGAGTGTGACCTGAAGGTCAGACTGCACTAGGTTTGTTTGTAGTCTGTTACCATAGAGATACATAGAGTTGCCTAGCAGCTGTAGACATAACATATAGAAAAGTACTTGAAAAGTTGGTTCATTTTTTCCAATTTAGATGCACTGAAAAAAGCGGACATTCCCATTTTCCACCTTTTAACCACAGAGCATATTACTGCAGCAGTTTTACAACCGCACATGTAAGATGTTGGTCAATGGTATTTGAGAACATCCCAGTTTACAGTTACTCTGTAATAACTAATTTATACAAGCATTATCCATATATCTATCTATGGAATATGGCTATTTGATTTAAGAAGTGGGTAAGTGATCCGCTTGAATGTGTTATATGTGTTCAAAATGGGTACGCTCACCAGATACTACTGGAGACTACTGGAGCCTTTGCCTGCCTCCTACCAATAGGCACTAGAGTAAATACAAAAAATACAATATAAATGGCTGGCTCTCAGAATATGGTTACATTTAATATACATGTAAAAACATTCAACGTTACAATAATATAATTAAAAACATAATGAGATCTCATTAAATCACACTCAAAATTTTGTGGTCTTGGTCCCTCTTAACTAGGCATCCTTACATGCGGAGCTCACGGATGTATAATCAGAATTGACAGCTTTACTGACTATGGATTTGATCACATCAAATGATGTCACCCGTATTATTGATTCCCACTTTCATTGATATGGTTTATTTAGTTTGTACATTATTTCCTTTTCTCCGCATGTAAGGACACTAAGTTAAAACGGACCAAGATCGCAAAATTTTGAGTATATGATTTAATGAGATCTCATTATGTTTTTAATTATATTGTAATGTTGCATGTTTTTAGGTGTATATTAAATGTAACCATATAGTGCGAGCCAGCCATTTAAATAGTATTTTCTGTATTTAGATTAGAAGGAAAGCCTTATCTGTACATGCATTCATGGTTTACCCCACTATGTAGTTCGCCTTATGTGCCTCATCAGCCCCTCTTGTACATTCAGCAGATTGCCTGATAACTGGCTTGTGTTGCTCCAGACAGAAAAATATGCCTTTCCAACCCAATTTTGCTCACGTCTTTCATGGGATATGTGCATTCTGTATTAAAGACTCCTTGTATTAACAGCTGACAAGTGATCACTGGACAGTGTTAGCCGAACCTTTTAAACACAGAAAAACTTGAGTTGATGGGTTTTTTAGAGCCAGGTGTTCACTGAAATCTAATCTTCATCATGAAAAAGAACAGATGTGCTCCATCCAGCTTTACACCACTCATGTATTCACAGAGAGTAAGGATATGTCCCGAGTTTAAAAAAAAAATAAATTATTTAATATCCTAAAATGCAATTCTATATTATTCTTATTATCGAATTATATGCACTCTACAAATTCTTGTCAATTCCCAGGCTGCTGGTCTCCTCAGTCCCCTGCTGACAATGCGGCATGAAGACACAACACATGAGGTGGTCAAGGTGGTCATGTTAGGGTGGGTTCACATCAGCGGTAGGTAATTTCGTTATAGTGTTCCGTTATAATAGGGTTATAATAAAATTTTAGGATGGAATGGAAAACGGAACCCGTTAAAACACATTCTGTTTTGCTCCGTCCTAATACATTTCTATGCGCACAAATAACAGACAGGACTTTTTTTTTTCCCAAAAAAAACTGAACCGTTATTTGGGCCCATAGAAATGTATTAGGATAGAGTAAAAGGGAACGCCTCTTAAAGGGTTCCGTTTTACATTCAGTCCTAAAATTACGTCATAACCCTTTTATAATGGCACACTATAACGGAATTACCTAATGCTGATGTGAACCCGCCCTAACATGTTTTACCATAGATGAGGGGTGGCGGGAACCGAGGAAAACGGCAGTGCTGATAAGGGGAAAATCTGAAAAGGGATTATATTGCGGTGTATTATTTTTGCATTTTAGGCTATTAGATAATGAAAATCCCTATAAAGTTTTTTTTCCAGTTGTGGAGTACTTTAGAAACACTGGTCTGGAAAGTTGCTGTCATAGACAACGACACTAAAGCATAGGCAGGCAGGGAACATGGGAAAGAACTAGCAAAATCGGTAAGAAGTACAGACTAAAAGAAAAGCCATTGTTGGTATTTTGTTTTTCTAACCTTAGAAACATTTCAGTCTGATTGGTTAGCACAGAAAAAGGCTCCATTTTTCACCAAATGTCCCTCGTAACAAATTCCAGAGAATTGACAGACTAGTGGAGACCGGCCAGTTCACAGCTGGCAGACTCAGTGAGGCTGCCATAATGCAGAGTTAGGCCAAGCATGCATGTTGTTTCAGTTGGAGCAGGAAAAATGAGCAGATGCCATTCAGAGCAAGTGCTGCTCATCTCCTGTGAGATCAGAACTGAACCAGAGAATTTCGTCCTGTGAGAGTCTCTTGGGTCCCAAACACTTTAGATTGTTAGAAGATAAAAATGTAATAACTATGGTCAGAATGAGGTCTGTCAGTGGGCAACAAATTTCTGCCTTCATAGCGATTGCTAGCATAATGTATTAGGCGGCAACATATGCCACGGTATAGACATACAGTGGGACAGGTCACCAACAGGTTCCCATTGTAAAAAAAAAAATGTATACAGTGCAGTACTTTTTATTCTGTATCCCTCTGCATAGAATAAGAGTCTACTATGCTATTCTATACAGCAAAAACCAAGCAATACACCGAACATAGACCACTAAAGTGGTGTGAACACAGCCTCATGTTTACACAAGTAAATTAGTATGTTGCATTCATTGACATTATGGTTATTTGGCATGTATTATATTCTGTGTGGTGTATCAATTGGAAAGGTGCCATCAATATATAAAAACAAATACAATAACTTAGCGGTTTTCCATAAGGAAAAAAAAAAGCTGACCCCTTAACACTTTAAGGGTATGTACAAATGAGTTCTGCAGTGTTAGAAGTGACATGGTCTGTAAGGGATGACAACCAGAAGGCAATTTGTTTGCAAGCCCATTGAATAAACCATAAGATTCTTCTAGAAATACTATATTCTGGATATATTTTAGTAACAAGCCGACCCTGTGGTCACAGAACGCTTCTACTGCAGGGACATAAGCAATGCATCTTAGACAGTAGTAGTGGACCACACAGCTTGTTGCTCTGGGATTATTTCGGTCACTAGTCGACCATTATGACAGCAGATATCACGACAATGGATATTTGCATCCGTGTGCAATGCTCTATATTATTGCCAATCAATGGCAAATCTTATGCTTAAAGGCATTTACATTTACAATATGTGCAATCTCATTGTAGAGACAATGATTTGCTGGTTCCACCAGCAAAAGGAAATCTGGCCTGCTCCACAGTCAGAGGTAAACTATAGTCTCTTCCACTAGTCCATTTTCTACACACGTCATTGGGTCATCATGGAGTGTTTTCATGGCTTCTGAGGTCTGTGAGGATTGATGGGTCCCTGTCTGTGTATTATGTCCTGCCGATGCCAGCAGTGTTCCACAGAAAATGACATGAGCCGCGTTGATATCTGAAACATAAGAAAATACATTATTAGGATGAGAAGGTATAAGAGCTTACATTCAATATATCAGAAAAACGTCAGCACCTGAATCCTGATAAATGTCTGATCGCTGGGGTTCCCATGAAAACTATATCTTCACTGCTCCCCGGGGGCGTAGCTTAAGGCTCATGAGTACAGCACTCTGCCATCTCTGACAGTTCACAGCTGAATGGAGTGATAGCACGCATGATCAGCAGTCGAGTCATTTAAGCAATTTCTCATTGTGGAGGATGTAGTGAGGAGGAAAGGGGGGGTGGCACGGGACCACCATTCTTTGGATCACCATCAGACATTTAGCCCCTGTCCTGTGGACAGGTGGTATAAGGGTTATTTCCAGAATCAACATTTAAATGGTGACTAACTTTTCATACAACTTTATAGTATAGGCGACTATATCACTGAAAAATGTTCCACTCTCCACCTATCAGCTCTTTCACGGTCTCATCTTAAACTAACATTCTCCAAGACAGATAGATGACAGTCAGCTCAATGAAGGATCAGATCACATGCTGTCCTTCGAATTCTATGCAGCGGGGAGAAGTGAGCTGATAGTCTGTCTCAGAGATTGTGAACTTAAGAGCTGGTAAGTGGAAAAGAGTCATTTTTATTTTATTTATTTGTTTCTATTTCCGAGCATAGGTCATGAATCTCTATGTTCCGGAAAATCCTTTTAAGTGGCTACTAGATCCCTGGTGTTGGCTTCTTGTGATAGTTCTTGCCTGTGAGTATTTGTGACCCTAACCATTTTCCCCTTTCAGCCATTAGCATCACTAAGTAAAAGGACTCACAAAGATGTCTAGGGTAAGGCTCGTGAGAGGGGTTTGCGGTGGTCACTTTGCATTAGGTTAGGGAATAAAAAGGATCACAGTAGAGAAAGCAGAGGATTTTTTTGATCTTACTCCATGATCCTCATTTGTTGAGGTCATGTAGGATCTTCTTGGGGTTTTAGAACCAATTTTGCTGTCAATTATGAGAGTATTTGCTTTGGCAATTTGCCACACATAATACAGAACATAAATTAAAGGTAATCTTTCACCTGTTTTTCACCAATATAACTAAGAGCACTGCCCCACAGAAGATTGCACACACATCCCAGACATACCTGTGTGCACTGTGTGTCTGTATTACATGTCCAGGAAAAGCACTTTTATTCTGCAGGAAAACAGTTCCCGAGTGCCCGGCTCTGCTGCTGCAAGTGCCCAAAGCAAACCAGACTGAAGAGGGGAGGGCTGCTTTAGCTGCTCATATCTTGGGATTGGTAGCAGACCTTCTTTGAAAGCTGGCATTCCAAGCTTTCAAATGATACCAAAATCACATCATTATATCCAGTATATCAGAAGATATAGCTGTTAGAAATCGAGTCGAGAGAGAAAGCCGTTTTTAGTTTCACTTTCAGCTGGGCACTTGGGAGCCGTTTTCCAGCTTTTCCTGGACATGGAATACAGACACACAGTGCACACAGGTATGTCTGGGATGTGTATGCAATCTTCTGTGGGGCAGTACTGTTAGTTATATAAGTGAAAATGAGGTGACAGACTCCCTTTAAAGGAATCTTCCAGGATTAATACTAGGATCTACTTTTTAGCCGAGAAACAGCGCCACTCGAGTCCATGGATTATGTCTGGTATTGCAGCCGCGGCTTATCCACTTAAATGAGACTGAGCGGCAATACCAGACACAACCCATGTGCCATATCTCCATGTAATCCTAGACAATCCTGTTAATGTAGAATAAAGTATAAAAAAGTAACATAATATTTTACAAGTTCTAATGCTGTAATCCCATACAGAACGCATGATCTAATGAGCATTCTCGATTTCGTTTTGGCTCAGGTACAGCCGTAGCCTAGAGCATACAGAACAAATCAGTCGATATGTTTCAACTTATTCTCTATTCGAAAATATGAACCAAATGTGGCAATGCTGTTCTTGCAAAACATATAGCTGAGGAAGAAATCCATTTCTTTTACTTATTGTTCTCAGTTATGCTGTAGCCCTATTCACAAATACATATCTTTTGGCTAGGCAACTGAAGAACAGCTCTGTGCACACAAGTGTGCCTTTGTTCCCTCACAGAAATGCATGGAGGCGGCATAACATGGAAGGCAAGTCATTGATTTGTAAAGATTTTCCAGCACCCTTGGTAAATGTGAACACACTGGCACGTCGTGTGCAGATAGAACACAATAAAGGCTCTCAGCACTTTACTCTGGACGGGCATTATCGCCTGCAAAGTAAACGTAATTACAGAGTGCGGCCGATCAATCACTGGGTAAAGGCACATGTGGCATGGCGATAATGCTGAGAGATTTCAACTGCAAAAATAAAAGCCTGTTTCTGCATTTTCTGTGCTCCTGACAAAGCCGCTATTGTAGAAAACACATTTTATATCAGTGTTTTAGAAGACCATTTAGTGTGCGTATACCCGGAAGATAATCAAGTACTATAATTATTTCTTAGCCCTTTTTAGAAAACACTTTGTTAAAGTGGATATCTCATTTCGACAATTCGTTTTTAATTAAAGGCTATGGACTTTTTTAATATGGAAAAAAAATCACATGTTAGTGGTTGACATGTATAATAATACTAATAATAATAATCATTCAGACCCCATGATATTTAGTTTACAACTTGCTCCCAGATTCAGACTTTTCTCATGTGGACTTGTTTCTCCTAATAATACACTCTGGAATCAGGTCAGAATGTCCAGGATGCTGCTGTCTTCACTAGTTCTCATGTATTAGCACAGCTCCATTTCCCCTGCTACAACAACAAGGGTTTTCTGCACACTTCCACTGAGGTGAGTGCGAGATGTTGAGGAGAGTGTGAATCCTGTTCTTCAGTAGAGGAATTGCTTTGTGTATGAATTTCTCTCCATTTTCATTGTAATCAGCATGGATCAGGATTCTTCCCACTCTCCACTCCCTGATCTGCCATGTACAGGGTGAGCCATTTATATGGATCCACATAAATAAAATGGGAATGGTTGGTGATATTAACTTCCTGTTTGTGGCACATTAGTATATGGGAGGGGGGAAACTTTTCAAGACGGGTGGTGACCATGGCGGCCATTTTGAAGTCGGCCATTTTGGATCCAACTTTAGTTTTTTCAATGGGAAGAGGGTCATGTGACACAGCCCCCATTCTGCTATCTCTAACATTAAGAGAAAGGGAGGGTGAGCATAAAAAGTGATCTGAAACAGGAGAAGAGCTCTAATACATTAATGACACATTCAGCATCATCACCAGATTAGTGACAGCCTTACACATTCTGTAGAAGCAAAATGGTAAAAAAAATTTTTTAACTGAGGCTTAAACCATACCTGAGTTTTCAAAAAAGTTTGCATAATGGCTGTACAATCATAATTGTGAAGGAATAGGTCTTTTTGGGGTTTCCCTAATGTCTTTTTCAACCTAATTATTCCCCTCAGCAGCACAGCTAGATGTATTTCTCTCACAAGCAGGGGGCTTCTGTGGAATCTGCCAGCACAATACTGCTGTGACATCCTTTCCCTTACTTCTCACTATGTCTGCTTTCAGCTCTGGAGCTCACAGAACACATAAGGAGGGGGAGATCACAATGATTAGTGAATCAGAATAGAGATTTCTGTGTTTTTGTTTTGTGGCTCTTTTTGCAAAGTAACGACAGGAAACAACCATATTGGTTGTCAAATCTGCATTAGCTTCCAAAGTGACAATAAAACTGAAATTCAATCAGCGAGGCCTATCAATCGATATAGTGGAAGTTTTGCAATCAGTTTATGAGAAATTAATTCAAAAGTAAAAAGCAAATAAGGCTTAACTTCCTGTTTGTGTTTTTGCAAAAAGACCCAAATGAAACAGAAAAAGACGCACTTTTTCTCCCCCAAAGTGGGGGGAAAATGTCAGTGCATCTTGTGGGGTGAATACTAATGAGCGCTTCTGTTATGTAAGCACTCATTAGTACAGGATTAGACCAGGGATTGATGAATGCAGCACTCCCTGTGTGGACTCTGTACTCACCACTTACTGGTCTACTCCTGCAAGGCTCTGCTTGGTGTGCTGCTTCCTGCGCACAACGTGAGGACATCACCACGCCCTGTGACCCCACGTTGTGTGAAGCAGATCACAGAACAGCGTGGCAGGAAGAAAATGAGCTGGCTCAGGAGCAATGGCCAGAGCAGGAGAGTTAAGTACCGTATTTTTCGCTTCATAAAACGTACCAGATGATAAGATGCACCCAGATTTTAGAGTAGGAAAAAAATATTTTTCATCAGACCTCATATCAGATGATCCCCCATAAATTTCAGGGCATCACATCAGCCCTCATGTCAGACCGCCATCAGACCTCAGATCAGCCCTTTCAGACCCCTTTCAGACCGCCATCAGACCTCAGATCAGCCCTTTCAGACCGCCATCAGACCTCAAATCCGCCCTTTCAGACCGCCATCAGACCTCAAATCAGCCCTTTCAGACCGCCATCAGACCTCAAATCAGCCCTTTCAGACCGCCATCATCAGCCCTTTCAGACCTCAAATCCGCCTTTCAGACCGCCATCAGACCTCAAATCAGCCCTTTCAGACCGGCCATCAGACCTCAAATCAGCCTTTCAGACCGGCATCAGACCTCAAATCAGCCCTTTCAGACCGGCATCAGACCTCAAATCAGCCCTTTCAGACCGGCATCAGACCTCAAATCAGCCCTTTCAGACCGGCATCAGACCTCAAATCAGCCTTTCAGACCGCATCAGACCTCAAATCAGCCCTTTCAGACCGCCATCAGACCTCAAATCAGGCCCTTTCAGACCGCCATCAGACCTCAAATCAGCCCTTTCAGACCGCCATCAGACTCAAATCAGCCCTTTCAGACCGCCATCAGACCTCAAATCAGCCCTTTCAGACCGCCATCAGACCTCAAATCAGCCCTTTCAGACCGCCATCAGACCTCAAATCAGCCCTTTCAGACCGCCATCAGACCTCAAATCAGCCCTTTCAGACCGCCATCAGACCTCAAACCAGCCCACTCAGCCCTCAAACCAGCCCACTCAGTCCTCAAACCAGCCCACTCAGTCCTCAAACCAGCCCACTCAGTCCTCAAACCAGCCCACTCAGTCCTCAAACCAGCCCACTCAGTCCTCAAACCAGCCCACTCAGTCCTCAAACCAGCCCACTCAGTCCTCAAACCAGCCCACTCAGTCCTCAAACCAGCCCACTCAGCCCCCATCAGACCTCAGATCAGCCCACTCTGTCCCATAAGAATAAAATAAAACGCAAGCAAATATTCTTTGTTCTCAAACTACTTCTATTCTTACTATGAGAAACATGACGCTAGTGAGCACCTAGGTGGAGAATTAAAACATGACCTCCTGATATATGACTGACAACTCTAGGACTATTAAAAGACACACTGGAGACATAAAAGGGTCAGAACAGGTGGTTGCCTTGGAAATGAACCACGTGCATGATCTTCAACATCTGAATACAGTTTTCTCCTGTAGATCTAGATAAGATGTTTCTGTGCACTAATTACAATACCAGCAGCTGGAAAGAGACAAAATTAAATCCCTACTAGCTCGTCAGTGCCTATGCAGAAATGGAGCCGTAATGTAAAATTTTGTTCATATACTGCAGCTGACAGTTTATGTAAATCCCAACCCATGTAAGACCTCATTCACACGACCATATTTTTGGTCTGGATCTGATCTGCATTTTTTGCGGATTGTTATGGACAACTTTTCATGTTAAGGTTTGCATTTTTTAGTGCATTGTATTTATGCGATATAAAACATTTCCTCAGATGATTCTGTAACCATTGTTCTCCTGCAGTCTGCATGTATTACAATATCCACTCTATTCCTTTAGGTCTCAATGTCAACAGATGGCACCCTGTCACTCTCCATTCCCTCTCTCTCCTCTCCTGAACGCTCATCTAAGCTCAAACTGAATCAAGTCATATGAAATCAGATCAGATTTGAGTTTAGAGGAGCATTCAGGAGAGGAGAGAGAGGGACTGGACACTGATCCAACAGGGAGCCGGGAGTAAGCGCTGAAAATGAAGGGAGTCAGTTTTGTTGAGAAACTTGACAGATTGCACAATAGAAAGTAACTTTCCCACTAAACAGACTGCGTGCACTGTGGATAAAAAGTGAGATTGGGTGTTACCTTTCTTTTCTGAACTCTGCTTAAAAGAAAACTCACAGTAATTTACAGAAGTTAAAACCATGAAAAGATTATAAAACGAAGTGAACAGAACTGTCCGGCCGTAAGGCTCTAATAGATTTTCTCTACTTTGCATTACAGTATATCCCAATCGGTACTGACCAGCAGTGCAGTAAAGAAGCTCTGCCAAGCAAGTCCTACTGTTATGCAGCATGTCCATTATTAAAAGGGCTTTCCAACACTTTTCTACTGACGACCTGTACTCTCTATAGGTCATCAGTTTCTGATCAGTGGGGGTCTGACACCTGGGACCCCTGCCGATCAGCTGTTTTCAGTAGCGCCAAGGCCTTCTCTCTGTTCACAAGCACAGCGTCATCCATTGTACAGTGGCTGTGCTTGGTATTGCAGCTCAGCCCCATTCACTTCAATGGGGCTGAGCTGTTCCTAGGCCATGTAACCAATGAACATGACATCACATGGCCTTGGTTAAGCTGCGAGAAGGCCGTGTTGCTACTGCGAAAGCCGCTGCCTTCTCAATCCGTGGGGGTCTAGAGTTTTGGATCCCCACCAACCAGGTACTGATGACTTATCCAGATGATAGGTCATCAATATATAAGTCTCGGAAAACCCCTTAAACATAGTCAAGAAGGAAAATACCACTGCACAGATTACCCCGGTGAATATATCTATATATGTATACCGTATTTTTCACTTTATAAACGCACTTTTTTTCCCCGAAAGTAGGGGGAAAATTGCGGTGCATCTTATAAAGCGAATACAAGTGAGCGCTTCCTTCCATTATGGATGTTTTAGCTGCGGCACCCCCATCAGACCTCAGAACAGCCCACCCAGCCACATAACAATAAAATAAAAACCTCTCTTACCTGTCCTGCGGCTCTGCTCCGGGTCCGGCGCTCCTCTGTCTTCCCGGGCCGACGCTGCACTGTCCTGACTGTGTACAGTGTCAGGACGTAGTGCGCGCACTATGACCTGACGCTGCACGCAGTCAGGTGACAGTGCAGCACCGGCCTTAGAAGAAAGAGGAGCGCCGGACCCGGAGCGGAGCCGCAGCGCAGGACAGGTAAGAGAGGTTTTTATTTTATTGTTATGTGGCTGGGTGGGCTGTTCTGAGGTCTGAAGGGGGCACACTGGGCTGTTCTGCGGTCTGATGGGGGCACACTGGGCTGATCTGAGGTCTGATGGGGGCACACTGGGCTGATCTGAGGTCTGATGGGGGCACACTGGGTTGTTCTGAGGTCTGATGGGGGCACAATACGCTGATCTGAGGTCTGATGGGGGCACGGTGGGCTGTTCTGAGGTCTGATGGGGGCACGATGGGCTGTTCTGAGGTCTGATGGGGGCACGTGGGCTGATCTGAGGTCTGATGGGGGCACGGTGGGCTGATCTGAGGTCTGATGGGGGCACAGTGGGCTGTTCTGAGGTCTGATGGGGGCACGGTGGGCTGTTCTGAGGTCTGATGGCACACTGGGCTGTTCTGAGGTCTGATGGGGGCACACTGGGGCTGATCTGAGGTCTGATGGGGGCACACTGGGCTGTTCTGAGGTCTGATGGGGGCACACTGGGCTGTTCTGAGGTCTGATGGGGGCACACTGGGCTGTTCTGAGGTCTGATGGGGGCACACTGGGCTGATCTGAGGTCTGATGGGGGCACACTGGGCTGATCTGAGGTCTGATGGGGGCACACTGGGCTGATCTGAGGTCTGATGGGGGCACACTGGGCTGTTCTGAGGTCTGATGGGGGCACACTTGGCTGATCTGAGGTCTGATGGGGGCACACTGGGCTAATCTGAGGTCTGATGGGGGCACACTGGGCTGATCTGAGGTCTGATGGGGGTCTGATGTGATGTCCTGAAATGTATGGGGGGTCTGATGAAAAATATTGTTTTCTCATTTTCCTACTCTACAATCTGGGGTGCGTCTTATCTTCGGGTGAGTCTTATAAAGCGAAAAATACGGTATATATATATATACATAGACACATACACTCAGCTATATATATATATATATATATATATATATATATATATATATATATATGAGAAAATGTTAAAATTAGGACAATGTAAGTGATTAGTAAAACACAGAAAGGCAGCATGTTTACGGTGTAACGATTTTCTATTGTGTTCTCCTTTACCATTATTACAGGCGTCTTTATTGCTGTGTCGGGAGGAATTCTCGAGCCTCTGCTGTCGGGAAATTAAGGTGCTCCAAGGTTCACTAGAGATGTCCACAGGGCTGTTCTCAGAAGTCTCTGCTAAGTCCAAGGTATTATCCACATGTGGATGTGAGTCTGGCAGCGCGGTCATGCTGCTGAGCGACATCTGAGCCAGGGCGTTGTTAATATAGTTGGAGTCTTCGTTTTGTAAACTGTCATGCCGGGAGTTTCTTACACCCTGTTATATGAAGGAAAATACGAGAGGGAGTTCAGCCGCGTCCTTCAAGACTTAGCGCGTCCATTCATTTTTCCTAACACGTTTTCTCATAACCTCTGTCCTTACTTTATTAAACTTGTAATTTGGGCTTTGCCTGAGATGTGTTAATGTAAAGAAATGGCTTTTCATTGGGTTGAGGGAAACGCTTCGCACTCCCTTTACTATGCCCGCTCTCCTCACCATTAAATTAAATAATGACACATAACCACAGTGCCCTTTTGAAGTCCAGGAGTATTTGCATTGTCAGACGTCTCACAAGACACCTTAAAACAAATGTGTAGATGAGATTTTTTTTACTGAAAAGAAGAAAGAAAAAAAAAAGGAACAGAAACTGTTCAAACCATTGAATGAATACAGTGCATGGAGTGTTCTGACCAGTACCACTATATTGCTGTATGGGCGCATGCACTGGACTGTAGTTAGCGGTCACATCAACAAGCCACGCTGACCGCCGCCCATGGACGCAGCAGATGCCAGCTTGCACTGCTTACATTTTAAATACAAAACTGGGAGCCCTTCACAGATAGGGTTAAATACTAGTTCGATTATGACACATTACAGTATATAAGGCTACTTTCACATCTGCGTTTTTGCTGTATGGTTTTGAGATTCGGCAAAACGCTTCAGTTCTAATACTACTAGCGGCTGCATCCATTCAGAACTGATCTGGTTGTATTAAATTGAAAATGAAGAGACCACATCCGGCACTAAAATCATTGTAAGTCAATCGCTGGATCCGGTTTTTACGTGTCTGGAAAAAACAGATCCGGCACCATTGAGTTACATGGTCTTTGGTGCCAGACATATCTTCTTCAGTTTCCCATGCCACACACAAAAACGCTGCTTATAGTGATTTTTTGTCTGGTCACAGAACGCAACAAACCGTAATGGAATGCATTCTGGTTGACTCCGTTCCGGTTTGCTCAGTTTTGTCCCCATTGACAATGAACGGGGACAAAACTGAAGCGCTGTGCTGTGGTTTTGAGAGCCTGTGCAAGATCTGAAAAACGGACAGCAAAACGCAGATGTGAAAGTAGCCTAAATTGGCCAAACCCTTTAAAGGGCAACTGTATCCAGCTCAACACCTTATATTTGTGGTGCTGCCAACACATAGCATACATGGTCCCAACTTAGGCACACATATACCTGTTATGTGCCGGTATATCTATTTTTACTGTACTGAAAAGAATAACCTCCTCTGAGGAAGCTGACGGAAAAACGTGTCGGGGTGCGTTGTGGAGGTGCCTTTTATCTGAGTCTGTACATTTTGATACATGGTATGATTTATGGGGGTTCACCACATTGTGGTTTGATTGTTTTTTTCATATGTACCACTCTTTACTTTCTTTCTCTACTTATATTTATATATGACCGTAGCTGGGCACCTCCTTGTGGTTGTGGTTGTCATTACCTTTTATGTTGTCTCTTATGTTAGTTTTATATGTTTGTTAATAAAGATATATTTTTGCATGATTTCGGTCAGCATTGTGCCAATTTTTGATTTATCAGTGTTGTAGATGGTTTGCTTTGGGCCCTATATGATAGATGTGGTTGTCACTCAAGCCTATAAAGACTGAAGATACCTGTGATTTTGTGCGAGCAATCAGTACTGGCATGCTGTTCTGCCGCGTGTGGCTGAGGAGTTTGTGACAGAGCTGCTGCCTCTTATTCTCCACAATCCTCTGTCCTTCATTCAGCCTCTCCACGTTCTGCTGGTATTCCTGAAGCTTGCAACTGAGTTCCTCCCTTTCTTCTTCCAGGACATACTCCTGATTCTCACACTCTTTCTGCCTCTGCTGGAGCAGGTTCTCCATCTCCTCATACTCCCGATCCTTTTGGCTGCACTCGCGCTCCCAGCGACGCTTTTCATGCAGAAGTTGGTGTTGCAGTTTCTCCAAATTGGCCATCTCTCCGCGGTGTTTATCTAGGCTCCGATGCGGTAAACCCTTGATGCCAGCCTCGTGATCCTGGAGTAGTGCTTTATTAAGTTCTATTTGGGTATCCTGCAGCGTTACAACAGCCTGACAATGAAATAAGAAACACGTTAATAATGCTGTAAAAATTTTTAGATAACGGCCATCCTTGCCGGTTTCTAGTAAGTGCAGTGTAGATGTTTGTGAGTGGCTGGTGTATCGCCATTATTTCCAGGTCCAAATCTCTATTATCATATTAAGTACACACCTGTATACTGTACATGAGCCGGGTCAGGTTTTGAACTGCCTGCAAAACCTAAGGGAAGAGAGATGAAAGAATTATCTTAGAACATTTCTCTATGAATGACCTAATACACATTTGTAAGATGTTTTAAAGGAAATGTGTCACCAAAACAGATCACCTATTTTTCTAATCTAATTTTATTTTCTGATTGCAGATATTCTGTTTCCTGAACATGATTATGGGGCGGCCATCTTACCTGAGCTGTTCTTAACAGCATCTAGAAAGCTTAAAAAAAATTGCTTTACAGCAGCCCCATGGACCACAGACACAATGGTCAGGAGGGGACCCTATTGACCTCTATGCGAGAGTTTTCTAGGCATGCTCTGTGACCTGTGCAGAGGTCATTGTACAAGGAAAGAATAGAGAAGATCTGACAATCACCTATTGTGAATGGTGGATCCTGTCTTATCTGTACACAGAGGTGATATCATTACAGGCAGGATTAGAATGACAGATAAGCAGATAACTGCAGTAAACTGATCTGTACAGACCAAGAAGTGGCGCCCATGATTAGGCTTAGTGGCCATTGCCAAAACTGCAGGATTTTATGTTTTTTTTTTTTGTTTAAATGTAAATACGGACATGAAAAATTAAAAATAATAAAAAATTCTTTAAAAATGTGTTAAATATAAAACATGATTTAAACAATAGGTCATTTTCTGATGACGCATTCCCTTTAAAGGAACTTGTGATGCACATGTCAATAGGAGAAGCAGTATGACACGGAGAGTAAAAAAAGGACATAGAGGCTGCTGGTACATAATGCTTCTACCATGTATCTACGGCCTGCCTTGTCTCAGTCTAGATTGAGGACACTCGTGATGAGGGGGAAGCGGTACTACTGAATGCTAGATATCTGCATACCATATGCCCCATATGTCGGGCCTCTAATAGGATATGCGCTTTGATTACTAACAATGGCAGTGTGCACTGGCGGCACTAGTAAGAAGCCCTATTATAATCCTACAGTCTGTACTAGCTTTGCCTTACGTGTTTCTATGCCTGCGATACAGAATCTCATCAGGAGCCTGAGGATACGAGTGATAGATAGAAATGAATTATAGAACATATACAGAAAGCTAGTCACCACTGACATTGTGCGACAGTGCTATAATCTGGCGCTAGTATGGCTGTCAATCAGCCAATGGTTCATGGTCTTAAATATTAGGGTGCCCCTACAAAGACACAGTGGCAGGTAATGTGGTAGATAACCCCTGGGATCCTACAGTTGATCATAGATGTGTTGGTAGATGGACTGCTAAATGTCTTGCTAACCATGATGGAATTGCAGGCAATGACACCAACAGGCCCCAGACAATTTTGTTAGTCAGCCATGTTTGAGACTCTGCCGGCTGAGAAAACTGTGAACCAGTCCGTCCCAGCGATACATGACATCAGGGGTCTCACCGACAACGGTCCAATTTTTGGGTCCTTTTTAAGAATTCATCAATCTTGTGTGATGGTATTTCTCGCCTCCTCATCACCAATAATACCTATTTTGTCATCTCCTTTATACTTTCCCCGTAGGGAATAACTAGCATAGTAACTGCATTTTAAGGCTCCATTCACACGTCCGCAGAATGTGTCCGCATCCGTTCCGCAAAAATGCGGAACGGGTGCGGACCCATTCATTTTCAATGGGGCCGCAAAAGATGCGGACGGCACACAGTGTGCCATCCGCATCTGCACTTCCGTTCAGCGGCCCCGCAAAAATATAGAACATGCCCTATTCTTGTCCAGAGCCACGGACAAGAATTTTGACAGAATCTGTGACAGAGATAGAATTTTGTGTGGGAAAAAAAGCCAAACGATTAACTCAAATCATTCCACTGGGGTCTCCTTTAATGAAAACATGCTATAGTAAATTATATGTATGAAGTTATGAATATACAGATGATCCATTACCTCCGCCTGCTTATATCCTGAAGAATTTTCAAATTCAACCTAAAACGGCAAAAGCCAGAAATTAAACAGGTTATGAAAAGTATTCCTGCAGCTGGAGAAGTAGATATACAGATATCAGTCCACCACTTCTTTAATCGCTAAATATAACGTGCAGGAAGTTTTACTAATTTCAGGAATACACAACTAAACAATTACCTTTATACACTGCAGAAATCTACAGTATATGGTGTCAGATCATCAGGGCAACCTCTTTTATATACCACTT
This sequence comes from Rhinella marina, assembly GCA_900303285.1. NCBI lineage: Eukaryota > Metazoa > Chordata > Amphibia > Anura > Bufonidae > Rhinella > Rhinella marina. Next base: position 84,038 of record ONZH01028688.1, read on the forward strand.
TGGGATTTTTAAAGGTAAAAGAGCAACATCTTCTGATTGGGGTCCTCCTCTGTAACCCACAGTTGCTGCAAAGGAACGCCTCAGATCTGGATCACTAGGTGCCACTAGGTATCATAAAGTCACTCATTCACTTGAATGGGTAGAACAAGGTATTACATTTCCAAACATATAACTTCAAACTCCATGTCCGTGGCAGGTGGACACATCCAGCGCACGTGCAGATACAGGGCGCAGAATCTCTTGTATCTACAGGTGCAATGGACACAGGCATTGCTGTTCAGCACCTGCACAGAAGTAATGGAGCTCAGGAACAGCGAGGAAGCCATCATGTGAACAAGTCACCTTGTCCGTGAATTTAGAAGATGCCCATTGAGTAGGTTTATAGGGTTCAACCCCTATAAAAACAAGCCTATTTAAAATGTATAAACATCTTCTTTGGAATACTCAAGACCGTTGGACAAACCCTTTAAAACACAAAGGGACAGATTTATCAAAACTGGTGTAAAGGAAAACTGGCTTGGTTGCCCACAGCAACCAATCAGATTCCACCGTTCATTTTTTAGAGCTCCTTTGGAAAATGAGAGGTGGAATCTGATTGGTTGCTATGGGCAACTAAGCCAGTTTTCCTTTACAGCAGTTTTAATAAATCTCCCTCAAAGAATATTGTTTATAGTTTAATCCAGCCCATAAGGCCCCTTTCACACGAGCATGACGGATTAGGTCCAGGAAAACTAGCACCATTTTGTAAGCAAGTTCAGTCAGTTTTGTCTGCGATTGCGTTCAGTAGTTCAGTTTTTTCAGCGCAGGTGCAATGCGTTTTGATGCGTTTTTCACGCACGTGATAAAAACCTGAAGGTTTACAAACAACAACAACCATCAGTGAAAAACGCATTGCATCCGCACTAGCTTCAAGATACAATGCGTTTTTCACTGAAGCCCCATTCACTTCTATGGGGCCAGGGCTGCATGAAAAACACAGAATATAGAACATGCTGCAATTTTCACGCAATGCAGAACTGATGCGTGAAAAAAACACTCGTGTACACAGACCCATTGAAATGAATGGTCAGGATTCAGTGCAGGTGCTATGTGTTCACGTCACGCATCGCACCCACGTGGAAAACTCGCTCGTGTGAAAGGGGCCTAATTCTGAAGATTTTTTGAATTTACGCTAATTAAAAAAATGTTTCTATCCTCAGATATTCCCAGGATTAGTATAATGGCACCTGTTGTTTCTATTGAACAAACTTTCTGTATTCACCTCATTGAACGTGCCAAGGTGGACACACATGCTCAGACTTGCTTCCCCCAGTTCAGTTTCAAGTTTTAAACTGGTTTTCCACTTTGAAAATCAATTACCGAAGTTATTCAATGAAGTCACGCGCGACTTCACGAATACCTAACTTCGGCTCATCGGAGCCCGTACATTCTAATACAGTACAGAGACGGACCTCTATACAGTATTATTCCAGATTTTTGAACAAAGCTTTGCTTAACACTATACGGCATGTTACCGCTGCAGCCAATCACTGGCCTTTGTGGTGTATGGCACAAGACAGCTGTGGTGAGAGACTGGCTGCAGCAGTCTCGTGCTATATATATGACTCTGTCATCGTTGCAACCTTGCACACACAGACTGCAAGGAGGTCCAGTGATGCAGCAGTGGAATTGCAGGGAAATAACAGATGAGTATAGGTTAGTTCTTCAAATACCAAAAAAGAGCTCCACCTTGTGGTTACAATTAGTATGCCAGCAAATAAGACATAACATGAGCAGTTGTGTTCATGCTTCTTGAATTTTTTTTTTTTTTTCAATACTTTGTCATCTGAAATGTTTATCTGCAGACAAACCCAACCTTGTTTGGACATGAATTTTAAGTAAAAAGAATCATCTATCTACCTTATCTTCACTGAAAGCCATGTCTATATCACTTGTTACTTGAGAAGAACAAAGGTCTGTATTAAATGTATCTTCCTCTCTCACGTCAGGAGTAAGGGCTGTAAAATAAGTGAAATAGTTGAAGATTTAAATAAAACATTTTTTTATATATTCTAAGAACAAACAATTCTTCCTACTTTCTATACCCGAAGACAAGTTCCCAGTCATATACTGCATGCCATGTTCACATGTACTGTTGGTGGTATGATGGAGTACATATGTTAATGCATACAGTTTTGCCGCAGTCTGACCTTGCACATGCTTCAAAGTAAAATCAGACTGTTGACTGTGTGCATGTATGAATGTGTGTGTGTGTGTGTGTGTGTGTGTATGTATATATATATATATATATATATATATATATATATATATATATGCACAAAAGTGAGGCAGCACTCCAATGGCAGTGAAAAAGTGGAGACCCTTTATTACCCTTGGCCGGGTAAGGCCAAGGGTAATAAAGGGTCTCCACTTTTTCACCGCCATTGAAGTGCTGCCTCACTTTTGTGCATTTATCTAAATGTGGATTGGATTGCCTATTTTCCAGAGGAGTTTGCACCCAGATTACTACTTCTAACTGTGCTGCTGCGATTTTTGTATATATATATGTATGTATATATTTATATATTAGAAAACTGGGTGGATAGATCAATAAATTAATTTAGTCTAAATATACCATGTCTTAGTAATCCTGAAGCATGTCAGTCCTGACTGACTGCCTCCTTAAGAGACATTCATTTTCCTCAGTGCTGCAAAACAACAGTACTGAGCAATATGTTTGATCTTCTGTAAGTTTTAGGTTTCGTACTGATATGTACTTACAAGTCTCTTGAAACTCTTGACCTTCCTCCAATGGCTCACTACTGGACCAGCCGATATGTCTACCTGATATCTCGCCATCTTCTGATGACCAAGCTGAATTCTCCATTTCTGTTGTTAACGTTGCATAGAGGCTTTCAGCTTTATGAAAAAAAATAAAATAAAATCAGTATATTATTAATGCATGCATCTAATATCATAGCAGTCTTTAAGCAGATGATAGGCCTCAGTGGACGCAGAGGTTTAAATGGTACATCATTGATCTGTAGGGGTGCAGGGTGTCAGACCCCTAATGTCGGATACTGATGGCCTATCCTAAACATAGGCCATCAGTATTAAATTCCCAGAAATTGCTTTTTAATGAAGCTTACAACAATATAAAAATCTTTTTAAAAAATGTGTACCTTCTTTCAGTGCAGCCGCCAGCAATGATGCAGCCTGTGGGATTTCTCCAGAATCTGCTTTAACTAAAAGATGTGGCTCTATGTGCATATTGCTTCCCCCACACATTGCTGCGAGTTCTCCAAATATCTGCAACTTATCTTCCAAGCAATTGAAAATCTGCTGGTCATGGCAACCCAGAATTTCTAAAAAAATATATATATAATAATAATAATAATAATAATAATAATAATTGAAGTTCCCCTTGTCAGTCTGCACAGAAAACACTGCACACTGCACAGATGGAAACATTGGCAGACAGCGCCACCTGCTGGTTTACACACATCATAACTGAATATAGGAATCTTTTTTATTGTTTTACGAAAAATGTAGTCATAATTTCTATTGCTGTATTCATAACAACCCAATCTATTAAAGTATCCCATTATTTAACCCACAAGGTAAACGGCTCAAAAAAAAAAAAACTCCAATGCTACAATTCTTTTTTATCACTTCTCCCCCCACAAACAAATTGAGTAAAAATTGATCAAAAGGCTGCATGAATCCCAAAATGGGATCAATAAAAACTACAGCTTGACCCCACAAAAAAAAAGTCCCATAGCTCCTTCAGCACAAAAATTAAAATAATTTTGTTGTCTGAATTTTTTGAAAGTAGTAAAACATAAAACAGAAATTTGGGATCTCCATAACTGTACTGACCTACAGAATAATGTTAACACATCACTTAATCATTTTTATCACACATCAAACACCATTAAAAACAAAACCCTAAAAACCATGATGGAATTGTACTGTTTTTTCACAATTCCTCTCCCCCACCCCATAAAAATAAATAAAAATGTATACAATATAGTAGAGGCACTCTAAAATGGTGGCATTGAATAATACAACTCATCCAGCATAAAGCAAGCCCTCATACGGCTATGTTGGTGAAAACAAACAAAAAAAAAAAAAAAAGGTAAAGCTTTTAAAATACAGAGTGCTGTAGCCTTCAGGGTTAAATAAACTGAAGTTTTCTAGAACATAGGCTTGGTTCACACTTGTCTTGGTAGCTCCTCTCGAAGCCTCTGTTAGAATTTCACCAGAACTGACGGGAAGAACAGAGATACATGCAGTGCAATTCTTCCCGTACAAACATTGGACTGAGCCGAGTCTCTCCCGCTATCAGCGCTGTAACATGCCATATTTACGCACCTTGATATTTTTTGGATTTGGCTGCTCGTGCTTCAGCAGCCCGTTTATCTTCATCAGATTCACAGGGTTTCCTCTCTTCTTCTTCGGGACAACTAAGGCACAATAAAGAGTAGAACAAATTTAAACCATTATCATATGATTGTGTATTATTTGCACTCTACAGCAACAAACCAATAAGCAGAAGACTAAAGGAATCCGAACAGATACAAAGCATGACCGGCGTTACCTCTGTACAGCGTCCTGTATCTGCCTCATCCACGTATTCCGCTCATCTTTGGAGCTAGTATGAATTTCATACATTTCTGGCCCAGCAGAGGATGCGCTTATTAAGAACATCCCTCGCTCCTCGTTAGCCACTTCTCTCACAATCAACTTCTGAAGAGAAATGATGGGTGGTTTCTGATCCTGCAGTGAAAACAACACATGTACGAAACATTTAATGATTATGAATGAATATATATATATATAGTGTGTATGGATTATGTATGGGCTGTAGTGAAGAATGCTTCAGGAAGGACTGAACTTTGGGGAACATTTTTATTTATAATATATAAAAAATATATATTTTAATAAAAAAATTAATATTTAAAATATATATAAATTAGGCCTTGTTCACACCTCAGATTTTTGATCAGTTATTTCCATCAGTTATTGTGAGCCAAAACCAGGTGCGGCTCTAAACACAGAACAGGAGCAGATCTTTCCCTTATACCTTATGTCTGTGGAGGCTCCATTCCTGGTTTTGGCTTAGAATCACTGATGGAAATCACTGACCAAATAACTTACATGTAAACTATCCCCAGGATAGGTCACCAGTATCTGATCGGTGGGGGTCCGACACCAATATGCTGTTTGAGAAGGCACCAGTGTTCGTGTGAGTGCATCGGCCTTCTCTCAGCTCACAAAGCACAGCACAGTACATTTTATAGCGGCTGTTTTTGGTATTGCACTCAGGCCTATTCACTTCTATGGGGCTGAGCTGCATCGAGGCCATGTGACCGATCAATGTGTCGTCATGGACTAAGGGAAAGCAGTGAGAAGGTAACAGCGCTACTGCAAGGGTCGCTACCTTCTCGAACAGCTGTTCAGCGGGGGTCCCGGGTGTCGGCCCCCACGATCACATACTGATGACCTATGCAGAGGATAGGTCATCTGTATTTAAATCTCGGAAAGCCCCTTTAACCCTTTCCCGACCAGCGCCGTACATGTACAGCACTGCGGGAAGTGACTTCCCGACCAGCGCCATACTGCTACGACGCGCTGATCGGGTGGGTGCAGGAGCTGTATGCACCGGCATCGGTGTTTTCATTAACCCTTCATATGCGGGCGGTGGGAAGGGGTGTCCATCGGGTCCCCGTGCTGCTGTGACGGGGACCCCATGGCTTAGATGGCAGCCGGATGCCTTCCTTAGGGTTTTCCACTGTCTTTCAACCATTGCTCGTATATAACAATACCTGCGACCACTCATTTAGTCCTCTTTGATACTTGACCTCACCCTTCAATTTCCTCCAGGTCCTGGCACATCCCCACACATATATATTACATGGCTGTGGAGTAGGCAGCAGAACCCCCCCCCCTACAACCCCATTCTCTGGCACCTGCACAGACAAGCTTGTGGATGGTGCGTCAGTGCAGACATCAGAGAATGCAGGGAATCCGACGATGCTGCCTACTCCCCATCCTTGTCAGTTAGACAGGCAGCCAGGACCAGGAGGAAATCAGGAGATGCAGAAGTAAGACAACAGATGTGACATCACAGGAAATATCCGAGAGGAATACGGACAGGGTCACATGACTGTAATTCAGATCTGGAGACAGCGGCGACACAGGTCATGAAAGTATATTAGCTTTGCCAAAGTTTGACAAGAAATTTGATTAGTTATGAATTAATTCTTCACGAATCGCTATGTTAAAACCCCATTCAGCTTATCAATCAATGAGACAGTTTTTAACGGCCGCTGAGACAGAAAAAAACAATGACGTCACCACGTGATCACACTGGGAGCGGTGACGTCATCGCGCTCAGCGCAGGTCCTTCAGCACGTCTTTTTCAATGAAGAGAGGAGCGGACTGTCTCTGCTCGAGCAAGTGGATGAGGGAGTATTTTATTTTTTTCCATTCTTTCTAAGACAACTCCAGCTGCAATTTTAGGAAAAATTATTTGTTGCCACGAAGCGTGAGGAAATTCGGCTTAATTTAGAATTGAATTTTTCCTAAAATTCGGACCGAATTTCACTTGAGATGCGTCACTTCACTCAACACTGATTATAGCATATGAGCAATGGTTGAAAGACACTGGACAACCCCTTTATATTTCTCTGTGGTGGCGAGGAAGAAAAATAAAACCCCCGATATAATGGCATATTCTATCTTATTACAGTATATTGTATACCTGCTGCTTGCAGGAGACAAATGGATAAACGTATCATAAAATGGAATCTATTGATCGGTTTGTACACAGAACGGCTCCACAACAGATTAAACAACAAAGTAAATCCTTTTCTTGCTCGGCAAGGTTCAGCGAGTCTGGGGCTGGTACAGTATTTCCAGTTGGCAGTACATTCGCTTTCCACTCATCGCTTCATTGCTTGACTTTATTACAGCAGATTAATGAAAAACATATTGGAAACAAACTCACCACTGCAGCAAATATATATTTTTGATCCTTTTCTTGGAGAAACAGTAGTACGTCGGATAAAAGAAGAGCTTGAATGTCTAAGAAGAGGGGAACAAAAAGGTAAAATTTTTTACAGTCTGAAGCCTCTTACAGTCTGAAGTGGCCAATTCTTCTCCACAAAAACAGCGCAAGCACGGATACTGCACGTAAAACGCCCTCAGCCGAGGGGGCCAGTGTATTATGACAGCTGGCACCATGTGCCCGTGTTCATTACATTCCTACACTGGCAGCGCTGTCCATCGCAATTCAAGGATTTCAGCTCCACTGCACACATGGAATAAAGCTCGGAGCACATTTCACATCCAGCAGTAAGAATTTCAGTATGTCTCCTTGGATAAAGTTTTTGGATTTTTCGTTGGATTTCTCCCTCCTCCCTGAGCTACATTTCTTATCCCGTCTCAGATCTCTATTCCCCTCGTACTGTAACCCATCAACTGCTGAACACTGGTGTTATTACTATGACATTCATTTGAAATGTATAAATAACTGACAACTGTGCACCGCCATTTCCTTTGTCAATGAGGCAGGCATCTACACTTTATGGACAAGGGGTATGGTAGCACAGAGTCATCAGGAACAGCACAGACTTATAGTATTCACCTAAACAGACCCATCAGGAAAGCAGACGGGTCTCCTTTAAAAAACCTGCCCTGCTATAACAACTTATCACCCAGCCATAGGATAAGTGACAAGTATATGATCGTGGGGGTTTAACTGCTAGGATGTCCACTGATCATGAGGACAGGGTCTCTTAGTCCCCCAAGGGAATGCAGCCAAAGCCACATATGCATGCTGCTGCTGCATTCATCTTATACGGGGTGGTCAGAGACAGCTGAGCACCGAACCTGGCGGGAGTGGTAGTGCACATTCATGGGGTCAATGGGATTCCCAGTGGACAGAACCCTATGGATCAGACACTTATCCTGGGGCTAGGTGATAAGTCGTAATAGTGGGACAACCCCTTTAAAAGGGTATTTCCATCTCACACATATTACTAGGATATGCCATCAGAGTCAGATAGGTGTGTGTCCCACCTCAGGGAGGCGATCCCATCTCCTGAATGGGTCCCAAACCCAAGTAAAGGTATGGCGACTGAGCACGACCAGTCACCCTCCGTTCACTGCTATGGGAGTTTTGAAAAGCACTGGGTTAGCTATATCAGGTAGTCCCATAGCAGTGAATGGAGAAGTGGCCAGGTATGCACAGAGCACTATCCATTCAGCTCTATGGGACTTCCGAAAATAGCTGAGTGCGCTATTTTCGGAATTCCCACAGCAGTGAATGAAGAGCACCCGTGTATGCGTGGTGTGCTGTACTTTACTTCGAAGACTCTCTTATGGAGACAGGAGCAGGTCCCAGAGATGGGACACATACCTATCTGACATTGATATGCCATGAATGTTTGAGATGGGAATAACCCTTTAAGCCATACCAAACACACTACAGTTTCCTCTTAAGCCTTCCTGGTTAACGTAGCTTTTGTAGGATCCATTTTGCATCTGACTTCTCATGACGTTTTCTAGGAATTTCTTATACACACTGTCTAGCAAGGTTGCTACATAACTTTCTTATCGAAGAACATATAAGTAAGAGATATCAGCCTCTCAGGAATGGCTATCCTATGCCATAACATCAAGAACCATACTGTAAGTGAGCTAGCCTTGAAAAGTCCTACCTACCGCTCTGGAAAGGATATCTGAAAGGTCATTAAGGGGTTATTTCTGCAGATGACGTGTCAATGTACTAAGTCCTGTGTATGTCAATACCTTTGAATCTCCCAGTGGCCGTTTTCCATAGGAGGACACCATCGTGCAGCAGCACCCTCTCTTTGATCCGTAGATCCTGCTTCGTGAAGACATGGCCGTTCTTCATTTTTGTGAACGTCTTATTTTCTATCTTGTTGAGAAATTCTTCCAGCTTTTGTTTTCTTTCAAATTCGCTGACTCTTGAATCCACAGCAGTGACCATGTCTTTAATTAGGCTGAGGGCTCGGCAGAGGTCCTTGTGTTCCTCAGTGCCCTCTAAAGATAACACAAGAGCTGCGTTACATGAGGAGGTGCACAAATGACACGTAGTACAGTGATAGAAACAGATGTAATGAGCCGTTATATCAAAAGATGGAAATAGCACCACCACTAACAGGCGAAAAATGTGAGATTGCCCGTCTGCCAGTTGTAGAAAGATATATATGTATATATATATCCATTCTATCGACAGTGTACAATCTATATATACATATATGTTAGGACAAATTGAAAGTATAAGGCCAGAGACGCAATAGCAAGTTGAATGTCAATGAGATAAACTTGCAGCGTGTGTCAATGAGAGGTCCCGTCCTGACCTCTGTTCCTCTGACAGGATGGTATAGCACACATCATGCCCTGCTGTAGGCTGATAGCTGTAGGCTGTACAGGCATGCTGGGAGTTGTAGTTTTGCGACAGCTGGAGGGCCGCGAGTTGGGCATCCTTGGTATAGCATTACACTGATTTATAATGCTATGTAACCCTTAGAGATCTGCAATCTACTGAATTACAGTGACATAATTCTGTCAGTGTAATACAATACAAGGGTTACACGGCATTATAAAGCAGTATAATGTTAAGCGATCCTGTCAGAGGAACAGAGGTCAGGTCGGGACCTCTCCTTGACACACACTGCCAGTTTATCGCATTCAACTTGCTAATGCGTCTTTGGTCTAAAAGAAAGAATATACAGGCGAGCAAACAGTAAGGCTCTGTTCACATGACATTTATGACCTCTGTTAAAAATACCTGTATGCACCCAGACCTATATGTGAAGTCACTGACTGAGATAGAAGCCATATAGTGGCATTCATCACCCATAGGGTCACAATGAAAAAAAGGACATCTGTCAGCAGATCTGTACCTATGACACTGGCTGACCTGTTACATGTACACTTCACAGCTGAAGACATCTGTGTTGGTCCCATGTTCATATGTGTCTGCATTGCTGAGAAACATGATTATATGCAAATGAGCTTCTAGGAGCAACGTGGGCGTTACCATTACACCTAGAGGCTCTGCTCTCTCTGTTGCCTCCTCTCCACTTAGACTGACAGGGACAGGTATGATGACGCCTTCTCTGCCGTGTCAATCAAAGTGCAGAGATCACAGCCGTTGTAGAGAGATCAGAGCCTCTAGGTGCAATGACAACGGCTCGTTGCCCCCCCGAGGCTCCTTTTTTATACATTTAAACTTCATTTTTCTCAGCAATGCAGGCACATATGAACATGGGATCAACACAGATGCCTTCAGCTGCCAAGTGCACATGTAACAGGTCAGCCAGTGTCATAGGTACATATCTGCTGACAGATGCCCTTTAAAACATTTTTTTTCTGGATACTGAGGTATGAAAAAGTCTATTCAATTCCATTCTTGTGTATTATTATTTTTATTCATTTTTGTTCCATTCTTGTTTTTCTTTGTTGTACGGCAGCTAGACGAAGGCCATGAAACTACTCTATTGACCTCCATCTGGCTAATGTACCTTTCATGGTGTTCAAAAAACGTGATGTGAACGGAGACAAAAGCACATTGATAAATCAATACTACCAGAGTTGGCGAGAACAGACTGTGATGTCCACCCCTTTACTACTGATGGCCTATATATATATATATCATCGGCGAGGGTTCCATTGATGAGAATGGGAGCAAGGCTGAAGTAACCAGCACCATCCACTACACAATGGACACCGCTGCTGCAACTACTCGGGAACAGCGGGGATGCAGGTTGTCGGACCCCCATCAATCTGATATTAGTGACCTATCAATAGTAAAAGAATGGACATCCCCTTTAATTCATGTTTGTGCTCTCCTAATGTAACGTCCATGTTACTGACCAGGTGTATATCGTTTTATTCTCTCCACAAGTACTGGATACTTAGTGATGCGCTGTGTCACGAGCAGGATGCATTCTGGGATTCCTCGGCGACGAGCCTGCAGGTTACTGTTAGTCACCTATAAACACATGTTAAATATATGTTTATTATGTGTAACCTTATTTTATGAAAATGCCTAAAGGCAAAACCTGATAATATGATTAAGTAACACATACAAGAGATATAATGGCACAGTTTATAGAGTAATGCAAACATAACTACTATACTACTCTAGACATTCACCGAAGTGTCCACAGTGAGGCGCTGCAGTACAGGAAACATGTGATCACATGACACAGAATACGTATTGCATAAGAGAAAAATGCAGCATTCCTATCTTTATTTGCCACCTCTGGGATCCGCATCTATCTCGAGAATTGGGACCAGCTTGTCCGACCCAGTGTAGAGATAGGTGGCGGACTGGCTGTGCAGGCAGGACTCTCTAATTTACTTCTATCAGAGTTCCTGCGCTTGGCTCTTCTATCTATCTATTGATATGTGATGCTATGTAACCCTTAAGTTCTGGAATGTATTAGATGACACTGACACAATGCTGTCAGTGTTAAACAATATATTCCAGAACTGTAAGGGTTACATAGCATCATAAATCAGTATAATGCTGTGCGATCCTATCAGTGCTACATAGGTCAGGACGGGAGCTCCCGCAGACACATGCTGCAAGTCCGATGCGTGGGACTTGCTCGTGTGAAAGGGGCCTCACAGTTCCACTATATAGTGTGCATACAAGCCATCCTCTGTCAAAAAGAGCACCCGCCAGAAGGACATTTTTAATGCAATTTGGAATGGTTATCTAAGGGGAAGGGGGGGGGGGTAGATAGATGGATGGATAGATAATAGATAGATAGATAGATAGATAGATAGATAGATAGATAGATAGATAGATAGAAAACTCAATAACTCACCTTTAGGAAATTTTGGAATTTTTTGTTTTGCTGAAGTTCTTTGAACAAATTCACAGCTTCGATATGATGACTACAGAATTCTCCGTAAATCCTCTTCATTTTCTCAGCATTCTCTGCAGAGAACTGTTATAAAAGACATTTAAGCAGCTGGTTATATAGGAGACACTGCTGCTGCCACCATATTTCAGGAAATAACTGTAAGGTCAGAGACAAGACTGCTAATAGCAAGCATTTCATATGAGGACTTTTCCCTGCCTTTCAGCACACAGGCTGTCATATTATTCCTCGGGTGCATGTCGATGATGCTCGTTATCAGCTGATAAAATGTTCAGAACCTTTCACTGTAATCATACACTGCACCTTCACAGACTGATGATTTGGTCTGTATTTGTGCACTTGGGATACGGTCACATGGCACGGCCAGACCAAGTTGGGATCCGCCTGCCGTGCAGACATACTGCAGGGTCATACTTAATGTTTCTTATAACTCTGCACCTTACCATTCCTCTACTATTCATACCAGAGATTAATTGACAAGAGGGTGTTACCAGTTGAAGATGTGTTCCTGTAAAGTCTGACACTATCCTATCAGTACTGTCAGTGGCAGACAGTTCGGGGACACGCCTCTTTGACAAGAAGAATGGAAACTCTCATTTATCAATTTACTCAAACTTCAAAGAGGAACAACAGAGCGATGGGAAAACACAAAGGTCTAAGAACAGATTCTATTTCATAGAGATACAAGTTTTTACTAAAACAGACATCTCAGGAAAGTCGACAGGTTCACTTTAAAGGGGTTGTCCCACAAAAAATATTCTACAGTTTTCAAATCTGAATACTTTTGTAATTGCATGTAATGAATCAGTTATTCACTGAAATGTATCTGTAAAGCGCCACCTGCTCTTTGTTCATTTTCTTATTTTGACCTGCTCACTGAGAAGGCCGCACATGCTCAGTTTCATCCTTCACCTGCCTCCTGAGCTGTGATAGGGAGAGCTGAGACACACCCCCTGAGCTGCTGCAGAAAAGACACTCCCCTTGAGCTGTCAGCTTGATATAAATCTAGCAGAGAAATGAATGGGGAGATCCATTCCTTTGGATCCATGTGAGGTACAGGGCTGACTCCAGCTTGGTTACAAACAGACATACTATATTATACCCGATTTTCATTTTTTACATTAATCATGGGATATCGCCTTTAAGAGTATTCACCAGTTGCAAATCAACAGCGTGTAAAAATGATTTACATTACCAGCAAAGTGGGTGACATTTTAAGAAATCTCATCCACAGGATGTGGATTTTTTCAGATTTTGCATCCGCAGCATGTCAATTTTTGCTGCAGATTTAACCCTTTGCAATGCATAGGGTGAAATAGGTGGCAAATCCTCAGCAAAAACTGCAACAAATCTGCAGTGGAATTTCTATGCTACAACAGTATGCTGCGAAGGCACAGGAGCTATGCCTGTGGGGTTGAGGGTGTTGGTTGTATTATAGGGCTGACACTCCACCCTCACTTAGGATCAGAGATAACTCCAATCCAGGCAGTTAAGAACAACGTCAGTGATCAAAAAGTCTCCTGTACCCCAAAAATGACACCAATTAAATTAAAACTAATTAAAAGCCCACACACAGCTCAAAGGAAAAACAAAAATGTTTTTGTCTTTGAATGCAGCAACACAAAAACAATAATTTTCAAAACTTAGAAAAAAACATAAAAAAAACTTAGAGAAAAAACATAAAAACTATATAAATCTGGTATTGCCAAAATCATAATGATCCACAGAGTAAAGACATCATGTCCATTACACCACAGGGTGAACACTGTAAAAACATTTTTAAAAAACTATGGCGAAATTGTTGCTTTTTTCATCCCAAAAAGAAAATTAAAAACAGTTAAACATTATATGTATCCTTAAAGTTGTGCCAATTAAAACTACAAATCATCCCTCATGTCGACTGAAAAATAAAAAGTTATGGCTTTTGAAATGCAGAGATGAAAAAAACTTAAAGGATCTTCAAGTCATTAAAGGGGTTGTCCCATCATAAACAATGGGGGCATATCGCTAGGACCAAGAACACAGCGGGGAAAGGAGGTGATGGGCGCACTGCGTATGCGCAGCCGCCCTCCATTCATTTCTATAGGGCTGCCGAAAATAGCCAAGCGCTGGCTCGACTATTTCCGTCAGCCCCATAGAAATAAATGGGAGCGGTGGCCGCTCAAGCGCTGTGCACTCCCATTCACTTGTATGGGGGGAGCCCTTGGTGGTGGCCGGAACCCGGGGTCCTCCAGCCACCATTCTCGGCGTAGAAGTGGGTCCCAGAGGTGGGACCTGCACCTATAAGACAATTGGGGCATATCCTAGAGATATGCCCCCTGTCTATGATGGGACAACCCCTTTAAGTACATAACCAGGCTGTTTTAGATGTTAGAGGGTGTGATTTCTCTTTAGCGCATTCTTTATTAGGCTACTGAAAAATGACTTCATGACGTGTACCTGCTGCACAAGGATGTCTCCAATTCTGTGGATCACAAAGTTCCTGTCGTTTCCCTCCCTGGACTCCTGTTTCCTCTCTCGTAGGTTATAAAAGAACGACTTATGGCTTTCCAGTAGCTCATCCAGACAGGGGAAGATTTTATCCACAGTGCTGTGGTCCAGCTGCAGCTCCTCCTTCATCCCTTTCCTGAAGATTTCAGACATAATGAAAAGGGTCTGGATGTGATGCAGTTCCGTCTGCATGAGTTCTGAAAGGAATAAAGAAATAACAGGATAGTATGATGCACCTAAAATAAACCATCACTTGTGCAACAAGATTTACATTTTCAAATTCATCACGTCCTATATGTAAAAGTATTAAATCAGTTGTCCAAGATTAGCAAAAACTGTGGCACAGGCAGGCGATGGTGTAAAATAATAAATTCCCATTACTTACCTGCTGAATGTCGTGCACCACTGTTTTGATCCTCCCCGCTGGTGTTTGTTTACACGCTTATGCGCTGACATCACATAAACTACACATGACCACTGCAGCCAATCACTTGCCTCAAAGGTACACTGTTGAGACCAGTGATTGGCAGCAGTGTTTGTCGATGTGACATCAGCACTGCCGCCCTATACAAAATGACCAGCAGGGAGGACCGGAATGGCAGTTATTCTGAAGTTATTATTAATTTTGCATGCTACTATGTGTATTTTTTTTAAAATCCAGTTTTCACACTGTCTACCAAGCCTAATAATACCGACACTTCTTGGTCAGTACAGATCACTTTTCTACAGTCATCTCATTATAATCACATGCAGGATTATAATGATATTACAGGATCCACCATTCACAATAGGTGATATCACAGCCTAACTACTCCCTCTTGACCCCTGTACTGGTCACAGAGCAAGTCTAGAAAACTCTCCCATTTAAAGATGACCTGTCACCGTTCCTGACATTGTTCCGTTCCTGTCACCGTCTGTTTTAATAGATTCATGCATTCCCCATGTAATGACAATTCTGGAGCATCTATTCTTATGTCTGTATGTTGTGCCATTCCTCTATTATTTCTACTAGAAGTTATAAATTAATTGCTAGCGGTCTGCAGTAAAGGTACAGAGGGGAGGTAACAAGTTGGGGGCGTGTATCTGCACAGTCTGAAAATCTCAGCACTGATTGGATAGAGTCAGTCTGTGCAGGTACACCCCCCCCCCCAACTGGTTACCACCCCTCTGTACCCTTACTGCAGGCTGCTATCAATTCATTCATAACTTCTAGTAGAAATAATAGAGGAATGGCATAACATAGAGCCATAAGAATAGATGCTCCAGAATTGTTATTACATGGGGAATGCATGAAGCGATTAAAACAGAAATGTCAGGAGAGGTGACAGGGCCTCGTTAAGTCAATGAGGTCTCCTTCTGTCCATTGTATCTATGGCCCATGTGTGGCTGCTGTAAATTATCTCTCTAAATGCTGTTAAAACAACTGAAGCAAGATGGCCACCCCAGTCTTAGGGATGAACAAATTGAGCTTTGGATCCTAGATCTGAAGTCACTTTGCTCAAAACTTCGATTTAATGCTGTATGGAGATCAGTCTCTGTACAGCATTAAAATGTACGGCCTCCGACGAGGTGAAGTCAGTAATTCCCAAAGTCTCATGAGACTTTAGTGAATAACTTCGGTATTTGATTTTTAAACTGGAAAACCATTTTAACCCCTTCACGCCCAGTGCCGTAATAGTACAGCGCTGTGTGAAGGGGCTTGATGCCCAGCGCCGTAGTGCAGGAGCTGCGCCCACCCGATCAGCGGGGGGGTCTGGCTGTGCCCACTTGCCGGACCCCTGCTGAATGCGCCGGCATCGGTGAAAACGCTGATGCCGGCGCATTAACCCTTCATGTGCCACGGTCAGCGCTGACCGCGGCACATGAGGTGTGCAGCATGTGCAGGGATGCCATCGGGTCCCCGCGCTGCTGTGACGAGGACCCGATGGCTTGGATGGCAGCCGGATGCCTTCCTTAGGCATCCGGCTGCCATCTACAGAAGCCTGTGAGATCCAGCCCCCTGGATCTCACAGGCAGTGAGCTGGAAGTGTATTACTATCAGTAATACACTTACAGCCAATGCATTACAATACAAAAAATATCACATGATCCACCCCACCAGGTGAACACGGTAAAAATAAAAAAAAATAAAAAAAAACTGCCATTTTTTGGTCACCTTCCCCCACAAAAAGTGTAATACCACACGATCAAAAAGGTGTATTTACCCCAAAATGGTACCAATCAAATCGTCATCTCATCCCGCAAAAAATGATACCCTACCTAATACAATCGCCCAAAAAATTAAAAAAAATATGGCTCTCAGAAAATGGCAACACAAAAAAAGATTTTATTTTGTTCAAAAATGCATCTGTGTAAAACTTACCAAAAATACTGTAAAAATGTTAGACATATTGGGTATCGCCACGTCCGTAACAACCTGCTCTATAAAAATATTACATGAAATGGCTCCCCAGGTGAATTCTGTAAAAAAAAAGATTTTTAAAAACTAGGCCAAAACAGCCATTTTTTCCCCCTTGCCTCACAAAAAGTGTAATACCACGCAAACAAAAAAGTGTATGTACCCCAAAATGGTACCAATCAAACCATCATCTCGTTCCGCAGAAATTGATACCCTACATAAGACAATTGCCCATAAAAATTAAAAAAATGGCTCTCTGAAAATGGCAGCACAAAAACAAGATTTAAATCTGTTCAAAAATGCATCTAATGTGTAAAACTTAACAAAAATAAAAATGGTAGACATATTGGGTATCACCGCATCCGTAACAACCTGCTCTATAAAAATTAGCACATTATATATCCCCTCAGGTGAACTCTGTAAAAAAAATTTTTTAAAAACTATGACAAAACAGCCATTTTTTGGTCACCTTGCCTCACAAAAAGTGTAATAGCAGGCGATCAAAAAGGCGTATGTACCCCAAAATAGTACCAATCAAACCGTCATCTCGTCCCGCAAAAAATGAGACCCTACCTAAGACAATCGCCAGAAAAATAAAAAAATAGGGCAGTTAGAAAATGGCAACAGAAAAACAAGATTTAATTCTGTTCAAAAATTAATTTACTGTGTAAAATTTAACAAAAATAAAAATGTTAGACACATTGGCTATTGCCGCGTCTGTAACAACCAGCTCTATAAAAATATCACATGATCTGCCCCTTCGGGTGAATGCTGTAAATAAAGAAAAAAATAAAAAAAATAAATAAAAAAAACACTATGCCAAAACAGCAATTTTTTTCACATTGACTCACAAAAAGTGTAATACCAGGCGATCAAAAAGTCTTATGTATCCCAAAATGGTACCAATGAAAATGTCACCTCATCCCGCAAAAAAATGAGCCCCCACATAAGACAATAACTCAAAAAAATAAAAATCAATGGCTCCTGCAAACCAATCCATCAAAATCAATGCTGCAAAATCCATATGGCACTCCTTCCGTTCTGAGTCCTGCCATGTGCCCCCACAGCAGTTTACCACCAAATATGGGGTGTTGTCGTATTCAGGACAAAATGGGTATCAAATTATGGGGTGCTTTTCTCTTGTTACCCCTTGTGAAAATTAAAAATTTGGGGCTAAAGCAACATTTTATTGGAATAAATTAAACTTTTGATTTTCACAGCCAAGTGTTTCCAATTCCGTAAAACGCTTAGGGGGTCAAAGTGGTCAGTACCCCCCTTAATATATTCTTTGACGGGTGTAGCTTCCAAAATGGGGTCACTTTTTGAGGGTTTCCACTGTAGGGGTACGTCAGGGTCTCTTAAAATATAAAATGGTGCCTAAAAACCATTCTAGCAAAATCTGCCTCCAAAATCCGTATGGCGCTCCTTTCCTTCTGACCACTGCCACAAACCCATAGAGACGTTTACCACCACATATGGGGTATTTCTGTAAACTGCAGAATCAGAGCAATGTATATTGAGGTTTAGTTTGCCGTTAACCCTTGCTGTGTTGCAAGAAAAAATTGATTAACATGAAAAATCTGCATAAAAATGAAATTTTGCCTCCATTTTCCGTTAATTCTTGTAGAACACTAAAGGGTTAACAAAGTTTGTAATGCCAGTTTTAAATAATTTGAGGGGTGTGGTTTCTAAAATGGGGTCATTTATGGGTGGGTTCCTTTATGTAAGCCCCTCAAAATCACTTTATATCTGAATTGGTGTTTAAAAAAATGGTTTTGTAAATTTTGTTGAAAATTTGAAAAATGGCTTCTAAACTTCTAAGCCCTCTAACGTCCCAAAAAAGTAAAATGACATTTATAAAATGATGCCAACATAAAGTAGACATATGGGGAATGTAAAATAATAACTATTTTTAGAGGTATTACTATGTATTTTGAAAGTAGAGAAATTGAAATTTGGAAATTTGCAAATTTTTCAAAATTTTTAGTAAATTTGGTATTTTTTTTATAAATGAAAATGAAATATTTTGCCACAAATTTACTACTGTCGTGAAGCACAATATGTGACAAGAAAACAATATGAGAATGGCCTGGATAAGTAAAAGCATTTCAAAGTTATTACCACATAAAGTGACACAAAGTGACAAATAATGGCCTGGGCAGGAAGGTGAAAACAGGCCTGGGGTTGAAGGGGTTAAAACTTAGATCCGAACTCGGCTTCGATTCTGAGGTATCAGTCAGAACCAAAGCCAAGTTCGGATCCAAGTTTCAAAATGGTTTCTAGAATCAATATAAGATCCGAAGCTCGCTTCGATCTTCATTACCCATAATCATTTTCAGGAAATAGATTTAAAAAATCTACAATCAGAAAATAAAAAGGGATTACAGTAAAAGGATGTGTGTCAGTGCCTAGTCTTGAGTGGCAACAAAAAAATTCTAGGCGACACACTCCCTTTAAGAGAAAGTTTATAAGTAGGTGCTCCAGCAAAGTGGATAAGAGTTTATGAAATCTCATCTACATTCTATACAAAACCTGAACAGAGACTGACCTGCAGTGTGGATCTTAAAGATTTTCACAGGGGATTTCACACTGTGTGATGTATAGGGTGAAATATGCAGTGTGCCTTCAACACTATACCGATAAAACATGGATTTTGCTGTGGATTTGACTGCAAATTCAGAGGAGAATCTGTAAATTATACTTTTTGTTGCAAATTACCTCTCGTGTTTTTGTACATGCCCCAAAGGTGGACATTTATATAAATGACTGTGTGAATTCAGTTCCTTCCTTTTAATCCCTCTCACAATTATAATTCTATTAATATTGGAAAACTAAGGAACAGGAAACATGAGATAATTCTAGGTTACTTCCAATGCAATTATAGCTAATGTGTTTATACTAATATACCGTAGTTTTATTTTTATCCCTCCACCAAATACACAGACTAATATGGCTTATATTACTAGTATATTCAGATACTGGTGAGAGACTATTTCTTTACAGATGCAGCAGAGCTAAACGTGTTAGTTAACAGTCTCTTGTCTTGTTAAAATCTTTTCCCAAGGAAAACTCGCCCAAAAAAACATTTTTTAAATTTCCTTGGGAATAAAATACCAGGCTGAAAAGCTCTAAGGGAGAGATTTATTAAAACTGGTGTTAAAAGGACTGTCCCACGAAAATACTCTACAGTTTTCAAACCAGTGCCATGATCTGAATACTTTTATAATTGCATGAAATTAGAAATTTAGCATAGCTATTCAATAAAATGTATCTGTATAGCGCCACCTGCTCTTCGTTTTTCTTATTTCTTTGTCCGGCTCACTGAGAAGGCCGCACATGCTCAGTTTTATTCTTCAACTGCTTCTTGAGCTGTGATAGGGAGAGCTTGGACACGCCCCCTTAGTGGCAGCAGGAAAGACACTCCCCTTGAGCTGTCAGTTTGATATAAATCTAGCAGAGCAATGAATGGGGAGATCTCTGGATCCATGTGAGGTACAGGGCTGGTTCTAGCTTTGTTAGAAAGAGACAGTCATGTACTATATGATGTCGGATTTTCTTTTTTTTTTATTAGTCATGGCATAACCCCTTTAAAGGGAACTTTCACCTGTTTTTCACCAATATAACTAAGAGCACTGCCGCACAGAAGATTGCATACACATCCCAGACATACCTGTGTGCACTGTGTTTCTGTATTACATGTCCAGGAAAAGCACTTTTATTCTGCTAGAAAACAGCTTTCAAGTGCCCAGCTCTGCTGC
This sequence comes from Rhinella marina, assembly GCA_900303285.1. NCBI lineage: Eukaryota > Metazoa > Chordata > Amphibia > Anura > Bufonidae > Rhinella > Rhinella marina. Next base: position 104,593 of record ONZH01028688.1, read on the forward strand.
TGCAAGTGCTCAAAGCAAACCACACTGAAGAGGGGAGGGCTGCTTAGCTGCTCATATCTTGGGATTGGTAGCAGATAGAAAAATGGTGCTGATCTTCTTTGAAACCTGGCATTCCAAGCTTTCAAACAATGCCAAAATCAGCATTATATCCAGTATATCAGAAGATATAGCTGTTGAAATCGAATCGGGAGAGAAAGCTGTTTTTAGTTTCACTTTCAGCCGGGCACTTGGGAGTTTTTTTCCTGCAGAATGAAAGTGCTTTTCCTGGACATGGGATACAGACACACAGTGCACACAGGTGTCTGGGATGTGTATGCAATCTACTGTGGGGCACTGCTGTTAGTTATATAGGTGAAAAACAGGTGAAAGGCTCTCTTTAAGAAAAAATGGCTTAATTGCCCATAGCAACCAATCAAATTCCACCTTTCATTTTTCAAAGTGTCTTTAGAAAATGAAATATGGAAGCTGATTGGTTGCTAGAGGCAACTAAGCCAGTTTTCTTTTACACAGGTTTTGATAAGTGTCCCCCAAATTTCAGCTCAGGGTTTTATAACCTGTGTAACTAAATGAAGATCTGATTAGTAGCACTTCATGTCCAGTTCTAGTCACCATGAGAAAAAAAAAACCTGATATACTGGCGAGGTGCCGTTCTTAGATATGTTCTAGCAGTAGAATAATTCTAGTCCTCCGGGGACATTTCTCTTGAGAGGACCAGCACAAGCTGTTTATTCTGGAAACGCCAACAACACTTGGTATTATACGTCACCGTAATCCACTGTGTCTCCTGGGTACAGCCACTGACATAAGCTACTACTCTAGTGCCAGCTGGAAGGACAAGCATCGCTTAATAATGGGGTTTAAAAAGGTGATTCCTAAAGGTTTAGAATGATAAATTATAAACTAACAAATACCTGTTGCTGGTCCAGAGTCACCTCTTTTCCGCTCCCTGTAGGTCACTGGTTACATCCAGGCAGCAGTCATGTGCCATCTGGGTATAAGACCTCTGTAGTCAGTCACTGGACAGACCTCATGTGCCTAGACCAATGTGACCGATGACTGGAAGTGGAGGGCGGACACAACGCTGGACTGGCTGCGACTTAAATAGGTATTTTTTATTTTACTTTTGTCAAGAAAAAAAAAAAACTTTTCATATACTGGACAGCTCCTTTATTAAACTATACTGTATTGTCACAATACCAAAATTTTGTTTCGATTTCGATACCAAGAAAAAGTATTGCGATACTCGATATCATTCGATACCACGCCGAAAAAATAAAACACTCAAAAATCTGTGTGCCCCCATCAGACCTCAGATCAGCCCACTGTGCCCCCATCAGACCTCAGATCAGCCCACTGTGCCCCCATCAGACCTCAGAGCAGCCCACTGTGCCCCCATCAGACCTCAGAGCAGCCCACTGTGCCCCCATCAGACCTCAGAGCAGCCCACTGTGACCCCATCAGACCTCAGAGCAGCCCACTGTGCCCCCATCAGACCTCAGAGCAGCCCACTGTGCCCCCATCAGACCTCAGGGCAGCCCACTGTGCCCCCATCAGACCTCAGAGCAGCCCACTGTGCCCCCATCAGACCTCAGGGCAGCCCACTGTGCCCCCATCAGACCTCAGGGCAGCCCACTGTGCCCCCATCAGACCTCAGGGCAGCCCACTGTGCCCTTACCTCTTACCTCTCCTGCGCCGCGGCTCCGCTCCGGCGCTCTGTATCTTCTCCTCCCGGCGCTGCACTGTCTCCTGACTGCGTGCAGCGTCAGGTCAAAGTGCGCGCACTACGTCCTGACGCTGTACGCGGTTAGGACAGTGCAGCGCGGGTAGAGATGACAGAGGATCGCCTCACCTGCCCTCATTGGTGGTGCACCCCTGCCTTTCTGTGGGGAATAACAATGCAGCGCTGGGGCCTAAGTTCGAATCTGACCAAGGACAAGATCTGCATGGAGTTTGTATGTTCTCCCCGGATTTGCGTGGGTTTCCTCCGGGTTCTCCGGTTTCCTCCCACACCCTAAAGACATACTGATTATGAGCCCCATTGGGGACGGCTTGATGCCAATGTCTGTAAAACGCGGCGGAATATAGCAGCGCTATATAAGTGGTATAATAAATAAGCTTTTGGCTATAATGTGAGTTTTCTGATCTTTAGTGCTATTATACATACCTTTTATGATTACTGCTTATGTCGCTGTTTTAATTTTCTTATTAATTTTCTTTTCATTTCCTTATTTTGCTATGGGGCCCTATGAATTATAGTGACGCCCCGGGCCTGTAGATCTGCCAGGGAAATAGCAGACATGCCGGGGGGCATGGAATTGTGTTTGACCTGCCTAAAACCTCTTCTATCAGGACGCAGGATTTCCCGTTTTGGTCTCCAGACGATTATTCGAAGGTAAAAGCGCAGAAACTCTGTAATCCTCTGTTTATATTCAGCCAATGGAAAGAAACCATTTGACAAAGAACTCTAAACATTGCTGGAAGGAGGCTGAAAATGACTCTTTGAAGAACATAAACAGGAACAAACCCTAGACAGTGTGGAAAAATGGATTTCCTCTACTGTTCTAATACCAGGCGAGCTTGAAAGGGTCAAACACATAGTAATACTGAAATATTTAGCACTAGCAGCGTGCTCCAGAAACTCTTCAGTTCTTCTTAGAGAAGCAAGTAAAACTGAAGGCTGAAGAGGAAAATTAAATGTCTGACATTTTGTTGTCTGTCTTAGTATAAGACAAGTAAATGGTTAGCAATAATAGATACCATGGAAAAAGACCGCATAAAACAGCTGCACATCTTCCAAACACCAAAAAATATCAAGTCCTATATAGGACAAACAGGAGCCGCCAAATGAGTAGACAATATAGAAGTGAGTGCAGGAATATATGAATCTATATAATAAATGATAAATATGACATCAAAAATATATGCACTGAAAAATACTCATCTTATGCAGATTTGGTTCGGCATGGTATATGGGTCTGAGGCCCCACACGTATCACTGGGTAAACCAGCTTCCTCAGGGGTGATTAGATATTAGATCTCTAATCACCCCTGAGGAAGCTGGTGTACCCGGCGGCTCCTGTTTGTCCTATATAGGACCTGATATTTTTGGGTATGTTTGGAATGTATCTGGGTGTTCCAATACATGTCATTCATTGTATACAATTTTTTATGTTTTTGTTGTGTGCTCTTCAATAAATTATGGCTTTTATTCAGATGTGCAGCTGTTTTATGCGGTCTTGTCTTTTCCATGGTATCTATTAGTGTTCTTTGCAGACCGTCGACTGCACTCTATTTGGTTATTGGTAGGTATGTCCCCTTTCTCACATATATATAAGTAAACGGTTAGCAAGTGCTTGAGAAGAATCTTCCTGAATGACACAAATATACCATATAACAATATGAACACCATTCATTATTTCAGCAGGTTCCCCATTATTTCCTTCCCTATCAAGAGTCCTTGCAAAATAACTTACCGAAAATAACGTCCTGTCTTTTGATGACATTTTTTTCTTGCTTATGACAGAAAGCCGATTCCACGACCGAGCTCCAAGACTCTGCTTCAAATTCCAGAGCATCGCTACTGAAATTGCTCCACAGGGCCGAGTCCACGACATCTAGGTACAATAGTAAAGCTTGAGCTGTAATTCTACTCCAGCACCGACATCTCTGCATTGCAATGTGTGGAATAATACTGCACTTCACAGCTCTATATAATGGCGGGTTTATGTGTGGCGCACCTGCTCTATGAGCAGGACATAACACATGCTATTATTCCTGTAATACTATACTGTGGTCCTTCAGGTTACTGGACGTTCAGCTTACAATGGACTTTCTGGGGCCTTTGGAACTAGAAACCAAATTCTACTTACAATGCTGCAGACACTGCAGATCTGTATCATGTGAAATTGACTAAAAGGCCCATATCCAATAGTGTACCATCCGCCATCTACCTGTAATGTACTACGTTCTACCTGTACTGCATATATGTGTACTGTACTGGTATCTAACTGGGCTACATATAATGTACTGCATGTATTGTACTTGTATAGACCTGTGCTACATGTACCGCATGTATTGTAGTGATATCTATCTGTCATACATGCATTGTTTCCAGCAGCTTTCTCTTTGATATGTAAGGATTTGCTTTCTTTGTATTGGCTGTTTGCTTATTTTTCTTTAACCCTTAGGATACTGGAGGGTGTTTATTTTTCCATTTTTTGCGTTTTAATATTTCTTCCCTGTCTTCCTGAAGCCATAATTTTTTTATTTTTCCGTTCACATATCCATAGGGGGCTTGTTGTACTTTCTAATGGCACAATTTAATATGGCATACCATGTAGTGGGAAGCGGGAAAAAAATTCCCAATGGGGTGGAATTGAAAAAAAAAAAAAAAAGAAAACGGCAATTCCTCCACAATTTTACAGGTTTTGTCCCTACGGCATTTCCTTTGTGGCAAAACTGACTCATGCCCTTCATTCTCTAGGTCAGTTCGATTACAACAATACCACATACCGTATTTTTCGCTTTATAAGACACACTTTTTATCCCCCAAAAGTAGGGGGAAAATGGTTGTACGTCTTATAAAGCGAATACAAGTGAGTGCTTCCATTATGGAAGCGCTCACTAGTATGTAATAGGTGCCGAGAGCGGTGAAACATACTCACCGTCCTGCGCTGCAGTTCCGCTCCGGGTCCAGCGCTCCTCTGTCTTCTCCTGGTGGCACTGCACTATCCTGACCCCGTAAAGCGCCAGGACGTAGTGCGCGCACTATGACCTGACACTGCACGCAGTCAGGTGACAGTGCAGCGCCGGCAGAGCAGACAGAGGAGCGCCGGACCCGGAGCGGAGCTGCGGCGCAGGAGAGGTAAGAAAGTTTTTTATTTTATTCTGATGGGGCTGATCTGAGGTCTGATGGGGCACAGTGGGCTGATATGGGGGCACAGTGGGCTGACTGGCTGATTTGAGGTCTGATGGGGGTCTGAAAGGGCTGATCTGAGGTCTGATGTGATGTCCTGAAATTTATGGGTGATCTGATATGAGGTCTGATGAAAAATATTTTTTTCTTATTTTCCTACTCTAAAATCTGGGGTGCGTCTTATCATCAGGTGCGTCTTATAAATCGAAAAATACGGTATGTATGTCTAATAAAAAAATTAAAACTTTGAAAATGCTTTTTTGTTTTTACATCACCCTATTCTGACCCCCATAACTTTTGTATAATTACGTCTACTGAGCTGTGTGGGACTCATTTTCTGCGGGATGATCTGTAGATTTTTTTTACACCATTTTGGAATGTGTGTGTCTTCGTGATCCCATTTTATCCAATTTTTTGGGGTAAGAGAAGCCAGGAAAAATGGCAACGAGGCCATTTTGATATATTTTTTCCCGATGCCATTCGCCGTCTTGGAAAACTATTTTTATATTTTAATAGTACAGGCATTTTCAGACACGGTGATGCCCATGATGTTTATATATTTTTTTTATTCTAAGGAAAGGGGGGTGATTTATAGTTTTATATTTTTGTATATTTTACTCTTTTGTTTTAATTTTTAAAAAGATTTTGTAGCCTCCTTAAGAGGCTACAATCTCCAATACTTTGTTTTTTATTGACTATTTCTATACTCCCATAGGGAATATAGAAAACCTTACATTGCTGATTTGTTATGTTAGCCTGCCACCTGCTTCAGAGAGACCCAGCCTATTAGATTTAATTACCAGCATCCCTGATTGCCACATGGGGATGCCGGTATTAACCCAGAAGTGCGCGCTTACGGGTTTTTGTCACAGGCTGTAATGTCCGCAATCAGCATTATTGCCGGTCATGGACATTAGCCACGGGACCTCTGCTGCTTGAATCAAAGTGCAGAGAGTTTGGCAGTTACAGAGAGCAGAGCCTCTAGGTGTAATGGCAACGCCCCCGCTGCTCCTAGAGTCTCAATTGTATATATATGAAAACATCATATTTCTCAGCAATGTGGGCCATATGAACATGAAACCAACACAGATGTCTTCAGCTGCCAAGCGCACATGTAACAGGCCAGCCAGTGTCATAGGTACAAATCTGTGTATGTAAAAATGCGAAATGTCTCAAAATATTTGGGCAAATAAGCCCAAAAAGTCATAAAGCCCTATTTTATGAGACTTTTTGAGGCCAGATTTCTGGAGTGCAAAGCTTGATAAGTTCCCTCCACATTCATAGTATTGATTCATTCTGGAACTACCACTGTAACCTAGAAATACTGTGTTGTGTGCTGCTAATAGAACTGTACACCGCAAGGCAAGAGGGCCGCATAGGCATCAACCAAATGGGGCCTTGTTTTCTTTTTTCTAGGGAGATTCACTCTTTTTTCAGTGGTTTTATGTGTGGGATGGACTCCACTTTGAACTGTGCGTTATATAAATTATGAATATCAAAGATAAAAAATTTTAAAAAAATCATACGAATAAGAATATTCCTGAATACTCCTGTTTCAGGAGTCTAATATCGGGAAAGGTACAGTTTATTAATGTCCAACCAAAAATCTATAAATTAACCTTCAATGGGGAAAGTGTCCATTGATGGAGGGGTTCCGATTGATTGCAGCAGCTCTTCTGACTGCGATCTGGACCGAGAGCCACTTGTATCCCCATCAGATTCCAATGACTGGTCCCACCTCCTACATGGTAAGAGAAACGATGGTGAACAGACATAAGGGACCAGCTAGTAATAAACAGAAAACTCAATTTATAAATGTTTTATTGTCCTAAATGCACTCCCATACCTGTCTATACCTGATACAGGCACAACTCGGCAGGGTGCACTGGATCTCCCTAGAGACAGTGATGTGGAGGGAGGGGATGTCGAGAGAACAGGTTGCGGTGTGTCCTTGAATGATGAATCTGTAATATAGCAGTAAAACGATCACATGTTATTTCACATCAGTAACTTTTTTAAGAACTGGAAAAGAAAAACATTATTGGACAAGAACAGTGCGGATGCAATGAGAATAGGCCAGATCAGAGAATAGGACCAACAGGGAATAACGCAAAGTATCTGCTTGCATTGCCACTCTAATCCATGGCCGGGTATTGTACCATGAATAAGAATAGGTGGTGTCGGGGGATTCTTTTTCTAGTCTTGGAGAAGTGATTTGAATCCTACAAAATAAAAAATGTACTCTAGAACAGCAAATTTAATTTTCATTATTCAGAGAGATATGTGAATGGCTGGAATGACAACAAACATTATGTGGGGAAGGTCAGTCAGCATCTGTGAAATATCATTATTATTGTGGACCTTATCGCTTATATCTGATCACATTCCATAAACATTCTAGAACAAAGGCAAATTCACTGGTTTTAGTCTAGGCAGAGTAGGTGCAGTGCACACAGCAGTATGTAGATGCTCACCTTGTGTGGGCGTGCAAAATTTAGACACAACATTAAAGGGGTTGTGCAGGCAGAATATCCTCAGGATAGGTCATCAATATCAGATTAGCAGGGGTCCAACACCCAGCTTCCCCACCGATCAGCTGTTTGAAGAGGAGGCAGCACTCCATCAGAGAGCTACTTCCTCTCCATTACACTGCCCATTGTCACGAAAGCGAGTATAATTACATGTACTTGCTACATTCACTTGAATGGAGTGATACTTGTACTTACACTACTCCGCCGCTGCAAGGGAGATGAGCATGGAGAGCAGCCTCCTCTTCAAACAGCTGATCAGCGGGGGTGCCGGATGCTGAGGATAGGTCATCAATATAAAACCCCTGCACAACCCCTTTAATTATGTGCTTGTAGTGATCATAGATGTTGGTACATTATGCCAGTGTCCACAAGACCCTCTGCTATTTGGTGGATGGATGGAGGACATACATACGGGGACTGTTTCAGGTGAATGGACCCAAGCTACCAGTTGACAAGATCCAAGATGGCACGGAAGGCTTTCATTAAATTGTCTTCTAAAAGACAGAGCTCGCTGATGCAAAAGAAAAAACTGAAAAAGCAATCTCTTTCATCCGGACCAGCAGGCTCTGTCTTTGTGACTTCAGAAAACAGCCACGGTGCTCCAAAATGCATTGGTAGAAGCCTTCATCTTTGAGCGTGTCAATTGGTAACGTTTGAATTAGGCTACTTTCACACTAGCGTTTTATAATTCCGGTATTGAGTTCTGTCATAGGGGCTCAATACCGGAATAAAACGCTTCAGTTTTGTCCCCATTCATTGTCAATGGGGGCAAAACTGAACTGCAGACAACGGAAGCTGCGGTTTGCTCTCCGGTCCAGGCATCCGCACCAAGATGGATCCATCATGACCCCCAATGAAAGTCAATGGGGACGGATCCGTTTGGTGACACATACCACAGACCCAGAGGGCGCTGTGGGGAATCGTCCTATGTGCGCGCCGTCCTGCTCCTCCTGCACTGTGGAGACCTGCCGGGAGCATGTAAGTATGTATGTGTATTTGTATGTGTATATGTATGTGTCTGTGTGTATATATGTATGTATGTATGCATGTATGAGCACGGTTCCGGCCCCACACATGTCCCTGCGGCAGCACGGATCCGGCGGCACCCTTCACCTGCCGGATCCATGCTGCCGCTAGTGTGAAAGAGGCCTTAGAAAAAATATTGCAAAGTTGTGGAGGAGATGCCCACAGTAACTAATCAAGTTGCAGTTTTCATTTTCCAAAGCGCCATTGAGAAATGAGATTTCCAGTGACAAAAGTCTCTAGCCAGCTCCATGGGAGTTTGGATATTCTACAGGTCCTGACCTCAGGTCTTCACTGTCAGCAAAACGAGGTTACATCCTGGCTAGATTTCCACTTTACTCTCCAAGACTCCTCTTATCAAATAACTAGAGTGTGTTTAATAGCTAGGCATGTGTAATTCCTTTGAGCTACACAGCAGAAGACTATTATACTCTTTAATATATCTTCATATATACAGTCATCTTAGGATTTTACTATACATGGACTGTGTGTCTGTTTAACTATAATCAATGGCCAGGAATGAGTATATGACAATATGTAATGTCAGTGAATCAATGTCAAGTACCGGAAGTTAAGAGTGGAGTGTATTCCGAAAACAAAAGCTGCCTCATCCTCCTCTCTGCTCTACTTGTCAGGGGTTATGATCCTGAATACAGATGATAAGAACTTTAGCTGAATTTCTGGGGAATTTAGTTCATGAGGAGACATGAAGTACAGAGAGTATGGACAGGACAGACTCTGGTAATGGAGACTGCACACAAGTGCTGCTGCTCATTAGCCACATCTGCTCATGAACTCCACTCCTACAGAGATTCAGCTAAAGATCTTATCATCTGTATTCAGGATCATAATCCCTGACAAGCAGAGCAGAGAGGAGGAGGCAGCTCTTTACCTCAGTGATGTGAAGTAACTTGTCCTCCTGTGTGATTAGGACAGGTTTTGTGTGTACAAATAGGACAGCGGCCATTTTGTTTCTCCTAATCATTGCTCCCCAGACAAAACGAGCCATTATAACTAATGAAAGGTATTTGGCGATAGATTTATAATGAAGTAATATTTAAGTATTTTCATGTTCTTAATTCCCGGAGAACCCCTTTAAGGCTGTAATCTGCAGGCGATTGTCGGGAGGGCATTCCATCCTGGCAATCGTTGTCTCACTAACTATTACATCCAACGATCTCCTTAGCAACATGGGGAAGGCCGACTGCTATGCCACCGCACAACCCCATGCTCTGTAGTTATTTGCATGCTGAAAGATCACAATTGCCCGATGAACAAGCAATTGTCGGCAGTATTACAAAGCGAGTTGATCACGAACTAGCCTTACTACATACACTCGTTAGCAATCATCTGGCAAAGAAAATCTGCCAATCTAATACAGGCTTTAGACACAGCTGCAATATAGAACCTGGCCCCTGGAGACGTGTGGCACTGTCACTGGAGATACAAAGCAGACCCTTTTTCTCATCTTGGACAAGCCCTTTAAATGACAGTAGACATATTACAAAGTGATTTTAAAAATCCCCACTTACTTGAAATGACAGCAGGCTGTTTATACTTTGGATTATATCGGTCCTGAAACTTCTATAAGACAAAACCATGCATTTTCATTAACATATAGTGGTATAGAAAGACATTTGTCCAACACAGACTGAGGGCTTACCACCGCTCTACAACTAGGATTGTGAGCAGGAATGAACTTAAAGGGATTGAGAATCTTTGGGGTGGGGGTGGGGTGTTGTGACAATTTGACATGACGCAAGGGGAGGTGTCAAAAAGTTTACATCCTGGAAGCTGAGTGGTTAGAAGGCCAGGGACAGAAAAAGCTGGGAGCCAACAGCTCCCATCAGGTAAGTATACTTCACTTCCCAAGTCTGCCAAAGTGGGGGAGTTACCAAAAACCTCCCAAAGGTGAACAACCCCTTTAATGCAGCTCTGATTTCATATGTAACAGTAGTAACAGAAGTATAAATACATCATAATGTCCGTTGCTTTAAACTTGAAAAGCCAATAGTTTTTCTCTACGTTCTGGTTCCAGACAGAATGTGGCTACACATAAGGTGGTGGGTCACATTAGAAACACATTATCTACCAAGACGGGTTCAATGAAGGTTTTAAACTCCTGGCACAACCGGATGCAGGTCTATTTATAACCACGACATTAAGGTCCACCAGTCTACAGCACACAATGGCGGCAGACACTATACTGACAACAATAATGTGCAATCTAGTAATATGTGGCATGAAATATTCCCATGAATGCTGGGTGTTACAGGAAGCACCTCAGTAATGTCATGGGTTCCTAGTGAATTCACAGGCTGCGTTCCATGAATAATAATTATAACAATAACTCCATTCACAATATTCAGGTGACACATCTTAGAGGAATGACACCATTTCAATGATAAGGTTTTGATTTCAAAGAATACAATATAAGTACAATCATAATAATATTATTTTTCCCAACAATAGTAGTCCTGAATAGTCCTCAGTCCTGAAACTGTAGCAGCTCTTGTTTGCAGTACAACGTTATACAAGCATATAGTATGTCAAATATTATTCCGGCTGATCCTACTGCAGGTTTTATACTGATAAATCTCTATCTGTGATAGATAAAATCTGTCAGACCCCATATGAAAAACACACACAACGTTACAACCTAAATCCAATAGTAAAGAAGTACTTAAAGGCTATATACAACATCGGGGGGATTTTTTTAAATTTTTCAATTAGTCTTTATTAATAAAATATTATTATTATTATTATTAATAATATGATAAAAGAGCTGTATGGGGACGAGTGATGGCATTAGCGAACACCACTTCCCATACAATAGAGGAGATCGCTGCATGTAATTGCAACGGTCTCCTGACGAGCTAGTGATAGTCGGAACGGAACGCTTCCTTCCCGACAATCGTAAGGCTCATCTGCTAGTGTAATGCTACTTTCATACCTGCGTTTTATAATTCCGGTATTGCGTTCCGTCATAGGGGCTCAATACCAGAATAAAACGCTTCAGAACGTTCAAAAACTGAAGATAACGGAATGCTCCTAAAAGCATTCCGTTCCGTCTTCAGGCCAGAGAGCAAACTGCAACATGCAGCGGTTTGCTCTCCGGTCCAGGCATCCGCACCAAGACGGATCCGTCATGACCCCCAATGAAAGTCAATGGGGACGGATCCGTTTGGTGTGACACAATGGTGAACGGATCTGTCCTCCATTGACTTTCAATGGAGTTCATGACGGATCCGTCACCTGCACACATACACACATACAGACATACACACAAATACACATACATACTTACATGCTCCCGGCAGGTCTCCACAGCGCAGGAAGAGCAGGACGGCGCACACATTGGACGATTCCACCCGGCGCCCAGCAGAGGGCGCTGTGGGGAATCGTCCTATGTGCGCGCCGTCCTGCTCTTCTGTGCTGTGGAGACCTGCCGGGAGCATGTAAGTATGTATGTGTATATGTCTGTGTGTATGTACTGTGTGACATGTGTGGGGCCGGAGCGCGGTTCCTGCCCCACACATGTCCTGCGGCAGCACGGATCCGGCGGCACCCTTCACCTGCCGGATCCGTGCTGCCGCTAATGTGAAAGAGGCCTAATACAACTCTAAAAGGTCATAAAAACTTAGTTAAGTAAGATAAGAACTGAGGAGGCCAGAGAGAAGGAGCCACTAGCTGAGCTGCCTGACGGAAAAAAGTTAAAATTCTGAGGCTGCTACAAGACAATCCAAGGCTGAATATTGAAAGGGGCTAAAAAACCAACTGAAAAAAAAAAAAGATTTTTAGCTCAAAATGAGTATAATGCAATAATAAAAAATTGTCCTCAAATATGTACACAGCCTTTAAAGTGTAACTGTTGTTTTGGTTTATTTTTACTATTTGCGAGGGGTGGGTGTTCCTGCAGGATATCTTTTATCTATCTGTATTTACCTTTGAACATGCGGGAGCAGCATCTTTGCAGGCTTTATGTACATTTACATTGCAATCTGAAAAACAGGAAAATTCCTATTAAATCACCTACAAACTACTGAAAGAAACAAAGACCGAGTGGAGGTAGGGTAGAGGAGGAAGCAGAGTGTACAAGTAACATCACAGGAAACTTGCTGGCCATGTATTTTTCATTGCTGCCAAAATGTGGATACACTTCTGTCTCCATCTCATCTTGATAAGCAAAAGCACAATGGAACTGACGACAATCGTGTATAATCCATCTGGTGCCTGTAAGCTGCACATGACGGCTCCAGCGGAATCTGTTTCATAGATTCCTATAATATATCACATTTTATTCCCAACACCAAACAGTAGTGTCAGTGTCATCACGTGTTTGACTTCATAGCCAAGTGTGCCATGTCAGGTGCGCTCTCTCTCTCTCTCTGCCGCTGTCCTTGACCTTTTTTACCCACTTTATGCCTTTGAGGAATTGTTTGTGAGCAAACACGGAGTTATTTCACATTAAAGAGACACTTCCTTTTATCAAATAGTAACAACCTATATGGGGATATTCTATGTATTTTTTATATTACAAAAAATAGGTAGATGGTTTTCTAAATATAGGGGGTCATTTATTAAATAGAAATATGCCTAAATTAGGCGTATTTCTGGCGCAGATTGCGGCACAAAGATTCTGCGACTTCTCCACGCTCACGCCAGTTCTAAAAAACTGGGCGTGGCGGGGACGGGCCAGTAGACCAGTCTCATTTACCATTTTCTACGCCTGTTTTAGGTGTAAAATTGGTCTAACTTTAGGACAGCTCGAAAGTTGTCTTACATTTAGAAATGGCGGTGGATCTGCCAAAGTTATGAACAGGCCTGCGCCTCTTCATAACCCCAGCGAATCCGCCGTCTAAAATGCAGGTCTTAATAAACGTGCCCCATAATCTTTTGAAGTCACGCCATGTACTCTACTTCCTGCCCTGTCTCTTCAACTTTCTCTTTGGACTTTTAGCACAGAAAACAGTCTCACTTAACTTTCTCAGTCAGACCGTTCACTGCAACAGGAGAACAACAGAGCTGTTATACTTTGATCCCAATCCTCCACCTACTACTTTCACAAGGATTACCTTGTAGATAACATCTTCTCCTCACAACAACATTAAACTGACAACGGATTACTTATCTACTTAGGTCTTTTGTGCTGACTGCTACAGAAGGATAATATTTTGTATTTAATTTTCACTGGTATAGTACTAAAATTAAAACGAGCCAAAAATTCCAAAACAAAAAAGTTTTCTGTGAATATCGAGATTAAAAAATACCCCTTTCTGATGGAAGCATCCCTTTAAGAATGTAAACATCAGTGAAAAAAGAGAATGGGTACACCAGAATAGATATCCAATGTTGGTCTCCACAACGTAGTGTATTCTAATTCTGCTCCTTTAGTAGTTTCATTTACATTGTCCTCTACTGAGGATGTAAAGTACAACTAATACTGTATATAACCTGCACCAGGTAAGGCCGGTTCCACACTGCCGGGAATCGGCCAGACAAAAACCTAGCGTTGTACGTCTAGTCGTTTCTCGGGATATTCGCCACATTGTAGTCGGATCACAGCCGGATTAATGGGCTGGACGGCATTCCGGCAGCACCTGGCAATGTCGGATCCAGCAAGCTGCTCCTGGCCGCAACAGCCTGCTGGATCGGCAAACTCAATGTGAAAAAAGCCTTAAAGAAGAACTCCCGCAAACATTTTTATTCTCTGACCTGTTAGAAAGATGCACGATATAATCTGTAGTGATTGTCATTTTCTCATCAGTGACTGTTTCTGTGAGTAAAAACCTCTCTTCTTATTGTAGCTGGGTCATGTGACCAACTCCCTGACCTCCAACTGACCCAGGACAGAAAGCCAGTAACTGCTCTATTCATTCCTATGGGAGCCTCACTTTCAGTCTCATAGGAATACACAGAAAATTAGACTTCCTGTCCACACATAAGTCTATGTGTGAGTTGGTGGGTCTAATTGCTGGTCACATGACACAGATAAGAAACTTCAGGATGATATAAGTCAAAAATACAGACACTGGTAAGAAAATGACATTCACTACAGATTATATCATGTACATTTCTAGCAGGACATGGAATAAAATTTTTGTTGGGAGTTCTTTAATCAATCACTAGTGTTGTAAATAATATCCCAATTATGGGTACTTACTGGAGCATTGTAATGATTCTTTTCCCAGGAGGGCCTTTTCACACACCAAACATGGAACCACACCTGAGAAGGTCCCTGCTACAAACTGATGTCTGTTAGCCTTCTCCTTTGTTTCTTTGTTTTTGGCCTTTAAGATATTTTGTGAAGGAAAAGGAAAAACATTAAAAGAGAGATCAAAAAGACAAATACAGCAACCATCAAGCAAGGCTGACAATCAAACCAGAACTCAATGCTTACATGAATATATTGATTTCCAGAAGATACTCAGTAGCCAGTAGCCTCCCCTGCTCCATTGCCTAGTGCCTTACACATGGGCACCAGAAACTAAAGACTAGCAAATGGCCCAGCAGTGGTGGCTGAATAGTAGACTGTGTTCCATCGGTAGAATTCATATGTGGGACGGCAAATCTTGATATCAGACCACCACCCTGTTGCCTTGAATGGCTTTCACACAAAACTGTGCCTTCATCTATTTGTGTTTCATTAGTGAATCACATATGGATATGTGAGTCTGGGCCAGTGCTGTTAGCTGGTGGAGGTTTCATATGCTCCACGAGAGAGAATATACACTCCAATACAAAGAAGAAGCAGCACCGTCCTCTATGAGGCAGGCATGACTATGGAGAAAGTGTACTAGGTAACTGTACCTGCTATTACTATTAGGTTACATTCACACACATCAGATTTACAGTCCCAGGGCAGAAATCTGGGCACTCAGGAACCGTGATGGTGGATCCACAAAAGGATAGGTCTTTTCTGTGTGAGGCTGTCCTGCAGCTTCTCCTCTCAGAATTCATAAGGAGAAGGAACATGCTTTTTTCCGCTGAATGTGAATAGGGTATAAAGCACCCCATTGATTTGGGCTGGATGTGGAATGTTAGGGAAGTCATGAGTATTTCAGTGTGCACCCTTCCCAGAAATCCTGGTCAAATTGTGTGAATAGATGCTTATGAGGGCAATTAATGGACAAGGGCGTGCAAAACTGCAGCAGAATATTCCACGTGCCACATAAACCCTGCCCTGTTCCTCACAGATACCACGTCTGTCCCTCATAAAATGCACAACCCCTATTTGAAATCCTGGTCAAAGACAACTGTGTGAATAGATTCTTATGAGGGCACGGAAGGGAAATCTGTAGCAGAATATTCCATGTGCCACATAAACCCTTCCCTGTTCCTCACAAATACCATGTCTGTCCCTCATAAAACTCATACCCCTACTTAAAGAGGACCTTTCACCACTCCTGACATGCCTGTTTTAATAGCTCCATGCATTCCCCACGTACTAACAATTCTGGATCATCTATTCTTATGTCTCTATGTTGTGCCATTCCTTTATTATTTGCACTAGAAGTTATGAATGAATTGCTATTTGCCTTCAGTAAGGGAACAGAGGGGAGGGTGTACCTGCACAGACTGACTCTAGCCAATCAGTGCTGTCATATTCAGACTGTGTAGAGACACACCCCCAACTGGTTACCTCCCCTCTGTTCCCTTACTGAAGACAAATAGCAATTCATTCATAATTTCTATTAGAAATAATAAAGGAATGGCACAACATAGAGACATAAGAATAGATGTTCCAGAATTGTTATTACATGGGGAACGCATGAAGCTATTAAAACAGGCATGTCAGGAACGGTGAAAGGTCCTCTTTAATAGGTTTCACCACTACTGACCTAAAGGATAGAGCAGATTAATACACTAACTAGCCATAAATTAGTGTTAGATTATCTCAGAGCCATTATTTTGGGATGTAACTCTTACCTGGGCTATGATATGGTAAATCTGCTGGCCAATGTACATTTTAAATCCTTAAAGGGGGTGTCCGGGTTCTTCTCTGAATACCTGCAATTTCACCCAGGCAGCCCGCCTGACGAGGGCATCGGAGCATCCTATGCTCCGATGCCCTCCTTTGCCCTGCGCTAATTAGCGCAGGGCAAAGGAATTTAGCCTGGTTCTGGTGACGTACCGGTCCCTGCCGGGCAGAGGCTTCCGCCCGGCAGTGAGCAGGTGACGTCATCGGCGCTGATGGACGGGCTTTAGCGCTGCCCTAGCCAGTAAAACGGCTAGGGCAGCGCTAAAGCCGGCCCATTAAGGCCGGTGACGTCACCGAACTCACTGCCGGGCGGAAGTACCCGCCCGGCAGCGAGTATTTACAAACAAAAGAGACCTTGCCCTGTGCGATCTAGCGCAGGGCAAGGGGGGGCATCGGAGAATGAGATGCTCCAATGTCCTCTTCAGGCAGGCTGCCTGGGTGAAATTGCAGGTATGTCCGGGTTCTTCTCTGAACCCGGACAACCCCTTTAAATATAACAGTTCTATTACATGCATCAAGGTAAGGATCAAGGTCCGGCTTTACTAACCATTGAGAACATGAGTCATCATTCAATAACTATAATGAGGAAAACGAGTACATACTAAAGGCACAGACAATAATTAGATCTAGCCTTCATCAGCATAGAGATGTCGTTATGTCTAATTCTATTTCCCTAAATCATGTCAGAAATGACTAAGTGTGAGGAGCTAGCATTTAATATCTAGCTTGAAAATAAATGATGAGGAGGGCAAATCAGATAATACATTACCCTGCATATGGATTCATAAAGCAATTAGGTCTAAATAAAGCCCTGACCAGGGTGGGATCCGGCCAGGTATCCACAAGTCTAAAAAAGACAGGGGGGTTTTATCGTCCCCCTACAGTTTTCTGGTGTAAAAAAAAAGTCACAAATACTGTGCTTGCTTCAGCAGCACATTTACTAAAATTGAGATCCAATATCGGCTGTTAAGAAGGGCTTACATCGCCACTTTATGCCTGCTGCCACATGTAGCCACACACGGCCAATGATCATGATAGGAACTTCCAGGTGGAGAGAATGTGGCATGTGGACAAAGTACAAGCAGGGCCCCATCTTTCCTACTTGGCTTGGTCTAAAATCTGAATAACAAGAGGCCTAATACTCATCTGGATGGATCACCCCGAGAACCCCACCTTGTCTCTTAGCCAACGTCACCCCTCCTT
This sequence comes from Rhinella marina, assembly GCA_900303285.1. NCBI lineage: Eukaryota > Metazoa > Chordata > Amphibia > Anura > Bufonidae > Rhinella > Rhinella marina. Next base: position 122,246 of record ONZH01028688.1, read on the forward strand.
CTTTCTTTTATCTCTCCTTTTATTTAAACAATCAGACGCGTCTGTTTTTTAAATATATTTATTTAGTTATTTGTTCACTTGACTATGTACTTCTACTATTATATGGTCTATATTGGCCTCTTAGGGACGGCTTTGTGTCTTACTCCGTCAGATCTTTACACTGCTAGGAGCTGGCATAGAGTTCCGTTTAGGCACACGGACTGTCAGAGGATATGCTTAATTCCCGACGTGTGCGCCTCATGATAAATTAGGCATATCCTCCCACGGCACTCGGGATATCAAAGACTGACATAGAACACTGATATCTGATAAATTCACCCCAAATATTCTATAGATGTTTGTTATGGCCAGCAGATCACACTGTGTAAACAGGGAACTCCTGCCGAAAAACAATGATTCTAAAATAGAACGGGTCCAAAGAAGAGCTACAAAAATGGTGGAAGGTCTAAAGCATAGAACTTATCAAGAAAGACTCCGAGTTCTTAATATGTATAGTCTGGAGGAAAGAAGAGAAAGGGGGGACATGATTGAAACCTTTAAATATGTTAAAGAGGCTCTGTCACCAGGATCAACCCTATTAAACCAGATATACTGCCTGGTAGGGCTCATCATGCTGATTAAAACTATACCTTTCTTTTGTCTGTATGATAAATAGCTGCAGAGAAATCAGAGGTTGTATTCATATGCAAATGAACAATTGGAGCACCAAGAGGCGGGGCTGAATATTCTAAACACTGCTATGTAACACCTGCAGTGCTCTGCACACTCTGCCCACAGCCTGATGTCTAGTCCTGTCAAGCAAGGGGAGGGGGGAGTGTGCAGAGCATAGGGGGTATTGTATAGCAGTGCTCAGATGATTCAGCCCCGCCTCTTGGTGCTCCAATTGCTCATTTGCATATAAATAAAACCTCTGATTTCTCTGCAGCTGTTTATCATACAGACAAAAGAAAGATATTGTTTTAATCAGCATGATGAGCCCTACCAGGCAGTATATCTGGTTTAATAGGGTTGATCCTGGTGACAGAGCCTCTTTAAAGGACTGAATAAAGTTCAGGAGGGAAGGGTTATGAAACAGAACACAAGAACAAGGGGGCACAATCTGAGGTTAGTTGGGGGAAAAATCAAGAACATTAGAAAATATTATTTCACTGAAAGAGTAGTAGAAGCTTGGAACAAACTTCCAGCAGAGATGGTTGATAAATCCACAGTAACTGAATTTAAACATTCCTGGAATAAACATGTATCTATCCTAAGATAACAATAAAGGATAATAAAAGGGCAGACTAGATGGACCAGGTGGTCTTTTTCTGCCTTCAATCTTCTATGTTTCTATTCTCTATGGGGATGAGCAAATGCAGTAGCAATCTCTCTTCCCCTTAGAGCAGAAGTGATTGCTGCATATAAAGCCGCTCTCATTTCCTATGACGGGCAGACAATTATTGGGAACCAACAGTTCATTCCTGATAATTCCCTGCTGTGTCGCCTGTATAAAGGGGCCTTTAAGGCAATGTGTTCTCAGAAAATGACCTATTGTTTAAATCAAGTTTTTACATGAAACATATTTTTAAAGAATTTTTGGTGATGTTATTTTTAATTTTCTATGTCACCACCTACGGTATATCTAAAAAGAAATCCTTAAATCCTGCCATTTTCAACCTGGCCCCACTTCTTGTTCTGTACAGATCACTTTTCATCATTATTACAATAACATAGAACACCTTCATACATAGATAACTCAGGATCCACCATTCACAATAGGTGATATCACTGCTCGTCTGCTCCCTCCTGACCTCCTGTTTTTATTTTCGGATTGTAGATTTTTTAATTCCTGAGCATGAATATGGGGTCTGCCACCATACCTGAGCTGTTAGAATGTAGAGACGTAGAAAAAAAAAAAGGATGCGTGTCACTACCTGGTTTTAACAGGCAGAAAACAATTATAGGTGACACATCCCCTTAATCCTTCTGTGTGGAGAAAACTAGCTAAACTAATCGACTAATTAACAAACAAGACCTGAGAATGACCGTAACCTCATGTCACGCAATGGAGAATTAGCGGACAGCAAGAACAGAAAAAAAGAAATACAAATTATATTTTAAAAAAATAACAGAATGATCCGATAAAAGCAGTCACCTTGTTTTTGTTCCGGGTACTAGACATCCTGCTTCGCAGGAAGCTGAACGTGCGGCTCACTTTGTTCTTCTCACATTCCGGTTTTGCAGGGGCCATATACCTATCCCATTCTTCCTCTTCGATTCTGCAGAAATTAAAGTATTCATTGTAAAGATTCCACATATATATATTTTCTCTGGAGAAAAAAGTGTGGATTCTGTGCACCCGGCAAACTCTCATGCTTAAAGGGAGTCTGTCGCCACATTATTGCACACGTACACATGAATAAAACAGTACCTTTGATGTATTTGTTCCATGCAGAGAAGCTGCATAAATGGGGTTATACACTTATGCATGGGCCGGTTAATGCACCAGCTCACGAGCAGAAGACAGAGAGCAGCGGTATTAACTGGCGCTTGTGCACTGCACATGCCTGTGCCTCTGCCCATAGAAGGCAGAGCAATGTGCATGCCTGGGCCCGGCGGTGAAGTGTGCAAGAGAGCACTGAAAAGGATAACGCAACATCATTACAGGGCGGCCAGAGGACATTATGGGGAGGGGGTTAGTCATGCACATCGGTGAGGGGCCTGGGCACTTACAGCCCTAACACCACCCCTGAGACCAACAGCCATAACACCACCCCTGGGCACCTACAGCCATAACACCGCCCCTGGGCACCTACAGCCATAACACCGCCCTGGGCACCAACAGCCCTAACACCGCCCCTGGGCACCAACAGCCCTAACACCGCCCTGGGCACCAACAGCCATAAACACCGCCCCTGGGCACCAACAGCCATAACACCGCCCCTGGGCACCTACAGCCATAACACCGCCCCTGGGCACCTACAGCCATAACACCGCCCCTGGGCACCTACAGCCCTAACACCGTCCCTGGGCACCTACAGCCCTAACACCGCCCCTGGGCACCTACAGCCCTAACAACACCCATGAGACCAACAGCCATAACACCACCCCTGGGCACCTACAGCCATACACCACCCCTGGGCACCTACAGCCATAACACCACCCTGGGCACCTACAGCCATTAACACCGCCCCTGGGCACTACAGCCCTAACACCGCCCCTGGGGCACCCTGGGCACCTACAGCCCTAACACCGCCCCTGGGCACCTACAGCCCTAACAGCCCTAACACTGCCCTATGGCACCTACAGCCATAACACCGCCCCTACAGGGCACCTACAACACCATAACACCGCCCCATGGCACCTACAGCCGCCCTGGGCACCTACAGCCTAACACGCCCTGCCCCAGCCCTAACACCGGGCACCTACAGCCATAACACCTAACACACCTCCCCTACCTACAGGCCCCTGGGCACCTACTTACGCCACTCCATAAACCACACCCCAGGACACTTGCGAGACCTAATTTGCATAAGTGTATAACCTCGCTTTTGCAGCTTCTCTACATGGGACAAATACATCAAAGGTACTGGTTTATTCATGTGTATGTGCGTGCAATAATGCTATAGGAGCAGTATAAAAGATGAAAACCTGGTGACAGACTCCCTCTAACATCTTCCTACATCGACAAGACACAACAAGTCGCTCTAAGACGACTGCGCGTCTTCCTGACATTAGGCCATAGAGCAGCTAGAGCAGAATGACGTAATGCTGTGCTGAGGAGGCATACAAATTAAGGTACGTATAGTAAGTGACGTATTACACAAACAGGACTTTATAATAATCACCGGCACGGTTATCTAGCACGACTGCTATTTCTGGAATTTCCATTATGCAACAAATTCTTTCGGACTGAAGTCACTACTATTCATGAATAATACAATGGAAAATACCAAGTAAGATTTGCGGTCAGCCGGATTTTTTGGTATGTTATTTCTTCATTGTTTCTTTTTTTGACTATTTTCTGTCTATTACAAACAGGTAAGCTCATTCTCAAAGTAATATGAATATGAAAAAGATCATTCACATCATTAATGTGAGCAAGATGTAATAATTATGGAGAAAAAGAAAAAATGTATATTTATATACGGTATCTACTAGCTCCATACATTTGCAGTCAGAAGTAATAAAGGTGAAAAGCCATGCTGATGTCAACTTCAAAAATATCCTCCAAAACAGGGGACAAAACGCTAAGGGTACGTCCACACGTACTGGAAATTGAAGCGGAGAAGTCCACTGTGGTTTCCGTGGTAGTTCTGCCGCAAAAACCATAACAATATCAGCAAGTGCTATGTGTGGTTTTTGCAGCAAAAAAAGCCAGCGGACTTCACCTTCTCCACTGCAGAGGGTGAAATCCGATGGGAGCCACTGGCCACTAATAGAACAGTCCTATACTTTTCCACAATGCGTATAATGATATCAAATGTTCTATATTTTGGCAGAAAGGAAATACGAAAACGGAATGCACACGGAGTAACTTCCGTTTTTTCACGGACCCATTGAAATGAATGGTTCCGTATACAGTCTGCAAAAAAAATATGAAAGAAAATACGTTCGTGTCCATGAGCCCCAAAACTGATGTACTGCACATTGCAAATCCACCCTGCGGGTTCATTTACACTGCTTTTTGTGTACGCAACGTGTGGATGAGACTTCTTCAAATTCATCCATTATTGCTCGGACTGTACAACCCTGAGGATTTGTCACGCGAACATCTGCTATGGCAAATCCGCAGCTATTCATTCAGTCACGTGTGAACCCAGCCTAAAGGAACTAAGCCTACAAGGGACTGTGACTTGCTGGTGATCACCTCCTGTGGTCCAAAGGAGGTTTTTCCCACACCCAGCTATATCTGACCATTTAGGTGTGAAGGAAAACCATCCCTCTATATCCATAAGTGACTTCGGCCACGTTCTGCCAGGCCGCACAAAGATTTTCGCACAGAAAATGTGCAAGAAATGACAGTAAAATACATGTGTATGTAGTTTTCAAAACCTATCCACAAGTAGCTGCTAAAATCCGCCCAGAATTCGGTGCATGCTTCAGGTGAGCAGCATGACTCTTACGCAGCAGAATTCCCTGTAAAATTGAAGTAAGCATTCGAAGGTACTTGTATTGTACTCCTCTATAATATTCCACGCTCAGTACTTATATACTTTACCTTTTTTCTCTTGACTGGTCAGGAAGGCTGTACGCCCGTTCTAACAAGAAAAAAAGGAGGAACATTGGTTAAATATATCATTGGATCAGCTGCCTGTGGAATCACTTCATCCTCCACCATGAGATCTCGGGCACCTTTTATACCACGTCACAAGTAATCAAGATGATAGAAGTGAACGTACAATCAGAAGATAACTGCACACATGCCAAAGTGAACACATGTCAAAACCTGCACCCACAGGTTAATACTATGAGAGCAGTTGTCAAAGAAATTAAAGGAGTATTCCCATCCTGGAAAATGATGTCATAACGCTAGAATATGCAATCAGCTTATGACCCCCACCAATCCTGCGGGTGAGGGGGCACAGTGTGGGTGTAGCGCTGCTTCCCCTTTACATTTTCACAGCCTTTCCTATCCACTTAAATGGGAAAATTTAGAAAGGGTCATGGCACTACATCAGTGCTTCATCCTCTTTATCCTTCGGAATTGTGGAGGTACCAAAGACCACATCCCCACGGATCATAAAGTAATGACATATGCTAGCAAAAAGCCACCACTGTACAAGATGGGAATATCTCTAATACCTCTTTAACATTCTCATCGATGTCCCAGAGCTAAAATTAAAGGACATCTGTCAGCAGATTTGTACCTATGACACTGGCTGACCTGTTACATGTGCACTCAGCAGCTGAAGGCAACTGTGTTGGTTCCATGTTCATATATAATGTGTCCGCATTACTGAGAAAAATGATGTTTTATTATATGCAAATGAGCCTCTAGGAGCAACGGGGGCGTTGCCATTACACCTAGAGGCTCTGCTCTCTCTGCAACTGCTGTGCCCTCTTCCCTTTGATTGACAGGACCAGGCAGTGTAAAAGTGATCCTGTCTGCCTGGCTCTGTCAAAGTGCAGAGGACACAGCAGTGGCAGAGAGAGCAGAGCCTCTAGGTGTAAAGGCAACGCCCCCATTGCTCCTAGAGGCTCATTTGCATATATTAAAACATCATTTTTCTCAGCAATGTAGGCACATATGAACACAGGACCAACACAGATGTCTTCAGGTGCCAAGCGCACATGTAACAGGTCAGCCAGTGTCATAGGTACAAATCTGCTGACAGGTGCCCTTTAAGATGAACATCTGACTAAACGTTCCAGTAGTAGCGTTCCCTTAGGACAACCTATGATCATATTGCACATTACCTCACCCTTGAGATGTACTTTTGGTACATTTAGATTATAGTGATACACAAGCCAAGAGAAAGACCAGCACCGGTTATTAGTGAAACGGATCCTATGAGCAGGGCTACACATCCAAAACTGCAACATGTCTCCAGTGTAATGTATAATATACAGTATATGAAAGAGCAACAAGGGAAATATACAGTACATGGACATGTAGTGTAGAGCCGCTCTATAAGAGCCATCAGGACCCCCACCTGTTAAAGCACCATTAAAAAAAAACTGCCACCATGACACCACTGCAGTACTTACTACCCGGGTGAAGCAGAGAAACTGATTTAGACAATGAAAGTGACTGAAGAAGTGAACGACCACTGACGCTGAACACACCATCTACAAGCAGGGATAGATTTTAAGGCAGACATATTTGAGCTCTTGGTTCTCAGCATCCAAAGTGGTGAATAGAGTGAGAGTTATCACTACGATAGAAATACTAAAAGTTCTAATACAGGAAAGTGTTACAGGCACTGTGTCTAAAGAGACACTGGACCACGGACTGTAGGATAACAAGAACTCGTTATAAATGGATGACTCTCTTACCTGCTCGTATATACCTGCATTACCTATCAATTCAATATTTAACCCAGACATGCAGCCCAAATTAGGAGAAATATTAAAACAGGGAATATTTCAGTAGGTACCCATCAAAATTACCTGCAAATACTTGAAGTCCAAAGCAGCAGAAAAGGCAATAAAAACATTAATTTTATAGTTTATGTTTGAACACATTTCCAATATACTAAAAAGGTTGTCCAAAATTTTGATAATAATGACCTATCCTCGTCGGTCACATTGCCAGAGCTCAGCTGGGGCTGAGCTGTAACACCAAGTACAGCACCAAACATTGTATACCAGTCATTAGGAGGCCGCAATGCCCACAAGGACACTGCAGCCTCTTCAAACAGCTGATCGGTAGGGGTGCCGGGGGTCAGACCACCATCGATCTCATGTTGATGGCCTATCTTGAGTATAGGTCATCAATACTAAACACCCAGAAAACTCCTTTAAATTTTATCAAATTTTTTCCTATTTTTTACATTAGGGTATATCCACCTCGGCAACCTGCGCCTATAGCGAAAACATGAGCTGTGACAACTGTCTGCAACCTATACAGTAAATATGCTATCAATGTGTAAAGTGGAACTAATCCTTTAAGTATAAAAATCCACAATCTTATCTTACAGAAGATCTTCTTGCATGGCACAAGCCTTTTTAAGTTGCTGTATATACCGTAAATTACTGGTATTACTGGAATTACATTCAATAGTAGCTATTGCTTCTTGCACTACAAATCAATGGTACGTGACAACAACACTCACCATCCCCAGGTTCTCCGATGGAAAGGTCACGTGCCAGGCGAGGCTTTCCAAGAAAATTTTTTGGAGAGGAATAAGAATATGAGCGGAATCTAAGACCAGAAGATAATGGATCCTGAAAGAGAAATATTTAGCGGTAATTAGTTTATGAAATATTCTGGATCATATTAGAGGGTTATCAGTTTTCTGAAAAACAAATAAAAATGAATGCAAATGTTACAAAATTAGCTACTAAGCAACTACTCAACTCTTCAATTCCGTGCCAGGCACTCTGGTAGTTTTTGTTCACAGTGCCAGCGGTGCCAGCAGTTGTGAACAAGACCAGCAGGAACCACTGGAACATGTAAGCTGGATCAGTGGGGGAATGAAGAGGTTTTTTTTTTTATTTTTTGTGTCCCTTTGTAAATTTTTTTCCCCAGACACAACAAAAAGGTTGCTTAACCTTTTTGCATTAACAAAAAAAAAATATATATAGATATATATAATATATATACATACATACACACACACAGAATCCAAACGCATTTACCTTACTCTGAAGGAGGGGTAAAGTCCCTGCTTGCCGATTCTGAAAATCCCTCTCATTGCTCGTCTCAGAAGAGTCCAGCTCATCAGCGCTGTTCCCAATATAACCGGATGAATCCTCCTTAGATGGAGAATCGGCACTTTGATACCTGCTGTATGTCCCCTCACTTTCACTGTCAGCATCAAGACCATCTAAGCTGGAACTGAAGAAATATGGAGATTAAATACAGGAAATGTAGCATTACATGGTAGCACTTCAAGAACGTCAATCCAATGCAAAGATGGGGCCAGGTCTGACAGAACGGGAGCAGCCGATACTTGGCAGTTCTCTGCTTGGGCCTATTAAGCACCCTCTTTATGATGTTTATACACCCTAAGAGGACATATGGAGAGATGTCTTTAATGGGAAGATTTTTTGCCAACCTGATGAAGGGTCTGATATTTATCCAATGATAAACTGTCCATCTGACAACACTTTAATTGCAAACACATAACTGACTTGTCAGCAGCTAAGTAAATGTTTGTTCAGTGCTACAACTGTAACAGATAAAATATTTTCAACATATCCAATAAAACTGTGGACAGATGGATAACATTTTTATTGACATAAAACAATGAAATTGTCACCATAGAAGCAAATATTAAAAACGATATCTCAGCTATGGGCACCTTCAGAGAAGGTCATTGCACACAAACGTATTTTATTTCCATGTCCGTTCTGTTTTTTTGCGGTCCGTATGCAGGACCATTCACTTCAATGGGGCTGCAAAAATATGGAAATATGATTGTCCATATTGCTTCATTTGCTGGCTGGATTCATTTTTCCATCATAAAACTTATAAAACTGAGCTGTAAAGTAGCCAAAGAGCAGGATCTGAGCAAAATACACGGCAGGTAATCATCTTCTTTAGGTACTAACGTATGTAATAGTTTTAAGACACAGAAAACTGGAGAATGTGGATGTAAAAAGAAATGGGAAAAAAAAATCCAAGTTTGTTAGCTTGAATAGATTGTCTCAGCTCAGCAAATGGCATTTATGATGTAGAGGAAGTGAATACAAGCCACTTACTAATGTATTGTGATTGTCTATATTGCCTCCTTTGCTGGATGGATTCATTTTTCCATCACATTATACACTGCTCGTTTCCATGGTTACAGACCACCCTGCAATCCATCACTGGTGGTCGTGTTTGCACACAATAGGAAAAAGCGTACATGTGCTCCAACAGTCCTGGCCACTAAATGGGCTGCTGCTTTTTCCTATAGTGTGCAAGCACGACCACCACTGATTGCAGGGTGGTCTGTAACCATGGAAACAAGCAGTGCATAATGTGATAGAAAAATGAATCCAGCCAGCAAAGGAGGCAATATGGACAATCACAATACATTAGTAAGTGGCTTGTATTCACTTCCTCTACATCATAAATGCCATTTGCTGAGCTGAGACAATCTATTCAAGCTAACAAACTTGGATTTTTTTCCCATTTCTTTTTACATTCACATTCTCCAGTTTTCTGTGTCTTAAAACTATTACATACGTTAGTACCTAAAAAGATGATTACCTGCCATGTATTTTACTCAGATCCTGCTCTTTGGCTACTTTACAGCTCAGTTTTATAAGTGCAGAGCTGTGATTTGTGACTTCAGGTTAGCTACTGGGGCTACAGTGTCTGGGATAGTCCGTGACACGCCTCCTGTCTCACCATTGGTTCAGCCTGCTGCTCTCCCACCTTCTGCAGCTCTGCTTCCTCATATTGGCTGCTGTGTACAACATAAGCCAATCACAGGCTCAACATGAACATTGTATAGTGCAAGGAGAGCTGATTTCCAGTAAGTACTAACCCATCAGTGAGGGGAAAAAAAGTAATGCTACACATACAGTGCCTTGTGAAAGTATTTGGTCCCCTGGAACTTTTCAACCTTTTGCCACATTTCAGGCTTCAGACAAAAAGATATAACAATTTAAATTTTTGGTGAAGAATCAACAACAAGTGGGTCACAATTTTGAAGTGGAACGAAATTTATTGGATCATTTAAACTTTTTTTGTAATAATAAATCTGAAAAGTGGGGCGTGCAAAATTATTCGGCCCCCTTGCATTAATACTTTGTTGCGCCACCTTTTGCTGCGATTACAGCTGCAAGTCGCTTGGGGTATGTCTCTATCAGTTTTGCACATCTAGAGACTGAAATTCTTGCCCATTCTTCCTTGCAAAACAGCTCGAGCTCTTTGAGGTTGGATGGAGATCGTTTGTGAACAGCAGTTTTCAGCTCTTTCCACATATTCTCAATTGGATTCAGGTCTGGACTTTGACTTGGCCATTCTAAGACCTGGATACGTTTATTTTTGAACCATTCCATTGTAGATTTTGCTTTATGTTTGGGATCATTGTCTTGTTGGAAGATAAATCTCCGTCCTAGTCTCAGGTCTTTTGCAGACTCCAACAGGTTTTCATCCAGAATGGTCCTGTATTTGGCTCCATTCATCTTCCCATCAATTTTAACCATCTTCCCTGTCCCTGCTGATGAAAAGCAGGCCCAAACCATGATGCTGCCACCACCATGTTTGACAGTGGGGGGAGAAATGGCTTTCTTCTTGCCACTCTTCCATAAAGGCCAGATTTGTGAAGTGTTGGACTGATTGTTGTCCTATGGACAGACTCTCCCACCTCAGCTGTAGATCTCTGCAGTTCATCCAGAGTGATCATGGGCCTCTTGGCTGCATCTCTGATCAGTCTTCTCCTTGTTTGAGATGAAAGTTTAGAGGGACGGCCGGGTCTTGGTAGATTTGCAGTGGTCTGATACTCCTTCCATTTCAATATGATCGCTTGCACGGTGCTCTTTGAGATGTTTAAAGCTTGGGAAATCTTTTGGTATCCAAATCCGCCTTTAAACTTCTCCACAACAGTATCACGGACCTGCCTGGTGTGTTCCTTGGTCTTCATGATGCAGAACCCTGAGACTATCACAGAGCAGGTGCATTTATACGGAGACTTGATTACACACAGGTGGATTCTATTTATCTTCATCAGTCATTTAGGACAACATTGGATCATTCAGAGATCCTCAATGAACTTCTGGAGTGAGTTTTCTGAACTGAAAGTAAATGGGACGAATAATTTTGCACGCCCCACTTTTCAGTTTTATTATTACAAAAAAAGTTTAAATGATCCAATAAATTTCGTTCCACTTCACAATTGTGACCCACTTGTTGTTGATTCTTCACCAAAAATGTAAAATGTTATATCTTTTTGTTTGAAGCCTGAAATGTCGCAAAAGGTTGAACAGTTCCAAAAGGTTGAAAAGTTTCGCAAGGCACTGTATATTGAGGCAAAGGAATCTTAGTAAAAGTGACCCAGGATGGTTGGTTTAAGGCTGGGGCTCGATGGCGATCTTGACCGCAACACCTGGTGCACAACCAAAGTTCGCTGTGTAGCAGTGCAAGCACTGAACTGAATGGGGTCACATTATGACTTGCAAGTTACCACAATGGCGACCCCAGAACTGCCAAAATTCCAGCACTGAACCTCAGTCAATTTAATGACTGCATTGCAATCTTTGGTCAGCTGACAGGTGTCATTGCCAAGATCACCGTGTAGTCGCCGCCTAAGAATTATTTTCATAAAGCAACAACATTTGCAGTATGCGGTCGCAATGAATAAAGTATTGCTGTTGACTGACAGAGTTCTCTGTCTGAAGTGCCACATTTTTTTCAGGACTGACTAAGCATCAGGCAGATTAAGATGTACTGTCAATGTCCTTAATTACAGTGCACGGTCTCATGACAAAGGCATTTGTAATAATATGATATCAGATACTTATAGGGCTATTCCTATCTTGCAAAAGTATAAAGTTTACCGTCTCCTTATCATGGTGGGGGTTGTACCTCTAGGACCCCCTGGGATCCATTACTATTTTTCCCTGTACTGTGGTGCCCTGCAAATGGCATCAGCTGCAGTTCCCCGCGCAGCCAGTTGACCAAGAGCACTGACATTCAGGGGAAACTTTGAAGAGGGCACAGCCCTAATAATGAGCACTGCACCTCGTTCATTTTCAGGATTAGTAGCGGTCTGCAAGTTCAAACCACCACCTATCATAAAGCAGTGGCAAATCCTAGAGATACATTAGCACTTTATAAGATGGAACTACACCTTTAAAGTTCACTTAAAAGAGTTGACAGGTCATTAGATAGGTCATCAATATCAGATTGGCAGGGGTCCGACAACCAGCAACCCCAACGATCAGCTGGTTGAAGAGAAGGCGTGAGCCATGCCAGCGCAGCCTTCCCTTCATGGTTTACCTGCTCACTGTCGACATCTCAGCGGTGAACATGTGTTCATATTCAAGTGTAGTACCAAGCCGTCCCATTGAAATTAATGCAGTTTATACCAGTGAAGAAGAGAAGCAATTTACTTCTCATTACTATACACCAGTGTCATTTCTGTCACCACGGCGGTAAAAGTCCTTGACATGTCTGTCACTATAATGAATTACTTGCAAGTAAGCATGTGTAATCTTTTTCACCCTTCACTTGTCTTCCTAAATATTTATAGTCAAAACCACAAGTGACAAGAGCAGGTAAATCCAGTTTGTGGTTCCTTCTGCACCTGCTGGGTGGATTCTCTGCACATAATGAATTTTTCACAGATACGCTATACAGAGGAGCTTCCTGGCAATGAAGAAACTAAATTATTGTAACCAGCATAGCCAGAACTTCCTTTCTCTTACATCATTACAAGACATCAAGGGACATAAAGTGGCCACAAATATTATAAGATACACAGATACAGAAACGTCTCTATATAACGCATCAATTCTGAGATAATCAAACTAAGCCACAGCTTTATTTCACCAACACAGCACCTAGAACAGGTCAAGCAAGTACTCTATACATGTCTTTAAAAGGGAAGGTCAATAAAAATTCTCTCTCCATAGGTCATAGGCACATATCAAAAGACTGCTCGGAGTCACGTTATTTTTTAGAATAAAGGGTTCAGTAGAAAGATTCTTTTTTCCAAAAAAAGAAAAGAAAGCTTTGCTGCTGTGGCCACCAGATGCAAGGCAGCTATTCAATGTTTGAACTTTTAAACAGGCCTTGAGACATAACTAAGCCAGTATCTCATCTGAAGATCGCTGTTTTGTGGGATAGCCCCTCATTAGTGAAAGAGCTGAGTGAACTAGCTTAGGCTACTTTCACACTAGCATCAATATTTTCCAGTATTGAGATCCTTATTTTTTATCATTAATTGAAATCAGAGGCTTTCCACAAAAGATACTTCTCAGGCTTGGCAGAAGAGAGCCTAGGGTGTAGTTGCAGCACATAAACCACACAACCCAGACGGTCACAGCCGAAATAACAAAAGCTACTATGACTGAACAGCCAAGGCACTATTCTTGTTTCATCGGTGCCCTGGATGCAATTTAGCGTCCAGGTAGTTAGTAACTTATTTTTAGCGGACAGACAGGAGAAAAGGGTGGGCGCTATTGGTCTTTGTGGTACCTACAATCACGCTCTTCTTATTCATCCCTCATAGTAACTTGTACTTAACCCCTGCTGTTCTGCTTACTGTATTGCTACCTATACTGACTAGGAATCCTGTTTGTGGCTCGACACGTTTCTATAGCTATTTAATCGCAGCTATTCCTCAGGAGCCATCAGACAACATAAACAGACAAACAAGCATGCTGCACGCCTCTGATATTGTGATGGCCACCACAGGGCCACATGCTACCTTGCTGCACACATGATATCAGAGGCGCGCAGAATACTTGTGGAGAAGGAAATTGGGGGGAGGGGTATTGCCTACTTTAGTGTATTTATTAGTGAAATTAATGGGGCGTGTGTGAGATCAGCAACAGAGCTTCGGCAACCGGGGAGCAGAATAAGCAAGAGCTGATGCAACACACTCTTGGAAGATGCAGACCACTTGATAGTTGATAGTCACACTGGACAAGCTGCTGTCCACCAAAAGAAAGTGAAGGGACAAAAGATGCAGAGGGATGAGTAAAGTAGTCATAAAATTTGAATATTACACTGGAGAGCAGTGCTTTTTTTTATTAATATTGTTAAAGTAATTAGGTGCATTAGTCTGATGTCTTATTTTCTTTTTGAATTCAAGGGGGAACCCCTTAAAATTGGTTGTCTAGTTTAGAAAACCAATTTTCAAATACCCTATGAGGTAATACTGAGTTAATAGAAGGCTCTTCTCTGTTCAGGAGCCTCTTCTCCTGGCAATTGAGTAGAGAGATTACAATGAGTGTCTTTAGGACCACCAGGGGCGGATTGGCCATCGACCTTACAGGGAAATTTCCTGGTGGGCCGATGTCCAGGAGGCCGGCCAGTGGAAGTTTTTGGGGATTTATTTTGTGATGTACGTACTGTGGTATTTGGCTCTGTTGGCGTGGTATAATGTGCCACAGTACAGTATTGATTCCATTAATTTGGACCAAACCACAAAACAGGGCCACTTTTAGTATTTTTTCCAGGGCCACTTTAAGTTCCTGGTCCGCCGCTGAGGACCACATACAACCCATTAATTTGAATAGATACTTTGTAATCAGAGAAAGTGAGCACGGTATCCTCAAGGATCTCTAATTACTGGGGGTCTCAACAGGGGGTAGTGGCATCAGTTTATTGTCAAGGCACCCTTCTAACAAACATGGGCTGTCCAAGGCCTACAACTGCTTTAAAGAGTGGCAACCTTACTACTGGATACATTCTCAATAGAAAAGCGCCCATTCTCTGGAATAATTCACGTTTATTATGCTCCTGATGCTAGGTTTAGACAGTTTTAGAATCACTGTGTCCATTAACCTTTTCATATTCATAATGGCCTAAGATACTTTATCATAAGCCCAGGGTGATTATCATCTCCAATCACTGATGGACCAATGTAAATCCATCTGGGATCACCAGGATTAAACTTCCTAGCAGAATAGAAGCAAGATCATCATACTGATTCAGCTTCACATCACTGTTGGTTAATAAAAATACACTAATAAATATGATATTCAGGAGTCTTACCTTCTTTTCTTGACACTTGAATAAGCTTCATCCCTGTCAGTGCCATACCCTAGCGTCCTGCATAACCGATTTGGTCCTCCAGGTAAGTGTCTTGAAGGTAAGGTGTAGGAGTCTCCGCTCACCATCTCAGGAGAAGTGCATGCGGAGAGACTGCTGTCTCTTAGAGAGCTCTCCGATGTTTGGGTGGAGTCAGACTGGTCATTATATGAAACATCTGTGCCAGCATTCAAGTGAATGAAATTGACATCTGAATCATTAACCTAAAATAATGACAAATCTCATTTTAGACATTTAGCAATTTCCAGCCATGTATAATATAAGAGTAGTGGCACATAACATTGTCAATATACTGGCACAGACAAGAACGATAGAATTTAGAAAAGTTACATTTTTATCTTCCCCAACAGAATGAACGGTAATCCCCAAAAGAGGAAAATGTTACTTACTTCATCTACTACCATGGAGTTGACATACACCTCATCATTCCCATTGAGCATGGTGGAAAGTCTGGTCGCAGCTAGCATAGTGGGGGGGTATCTGATCCTCTTGAGAACATCTACTGATGAATGTCTTTTCTCTGGAGAAAAAAAGCATAGACCACATAAAATTTCACTTGTAGGAAAGAACTGGTGTAAAAAAGTAATAATGTACCATAGCCAAAAAAAAATGGGAAAAACCAACATCTGCATCTTTGAAAACATTTAGGCCTTCTTCGTACATACACAGGGGGTCATTTACTAGCATTGGCATTTTTAGTATAAAATTATAGCACTTCCCCTATTTTGCGACTTTTTAAAAGGTGTGTTTATGCAACGTTCGAATCATAGGAGTGTGGAGGCAGTGGTGGTGAAGTGGCGGGGGACGGGACTCAGCCCCAGCAAATTTACCAATTTTATGACAGAAAAAAAAAAGGGGGTAAAGTTGCGGAAAAACTAAGTCAGCAGGGTCTGGCATAGATTTTCCGGTAAGCGTACCAAAGATGCGCCCAATTTATGACGAGGTGCACGCCCTGTTATTATACTCATCTTCTGGCAGCAATGCAGGCATAAAAAAAACTAAAAAGACCGTCAAAAAGTGACAGCCTTAATAAGTGATCCCCACAGTTTTTAAATGTTTGAGCAAAACACCATGGGGCACATTTATTAGGACCGGCGTTTTAGACACCGGTCTTAATAAAGCCCCATAGGTGGCGATGGATCTGCTGAAGTTATGAGGAGGTGCAGGCCTTTACATAACTTTAGCACATCCAGCGCCAGGTCTAAATGTAAGACAGCTTCTTTGCTGTCTTACATTTAGACCTTCTTCTACGCCTGACACAGGCGTAGAAAAACGGAAACTGAGATGGGGCTCGCCACGCCCAAAATTTTAGACCTGGCGTGAGCGGAGATGAAGTCGTAGATAGCAGCGCAACTAACCATTACGCCGCCATCTGCATAATATAGGCGTATTTCAGTATAATAAATCACCCGCCCATGTGCTTCAAGTGCTGTTCATAACGTTTTATTTTATCATTATTTTTATTTTACTTATATTATTTTACTGATATACTTATTTTACTTTATTTTACTTATATTTTACTACAGCTCTTTACAGCCATCATCACTCGCTGTCCCCAGTGGGGCTCACGATCTAAATTTTCTATCAAGCTGCTTTTAGAGTATGGGAGGAAACGCACGCAAACATACGGAGAACATAGAAAATCCATGCAGATGTTGCCCTTAGTTTGGATTTGAACCTAGGACCCTGGCACTGCAAGACACCTGTGCTAACCATTTGTGATACGTGTTTTTATGGCAGTCCTATAGAGTAGCATATGGGGGGGAAAAAAGAACATAACTAGAACATGTGGTGTACGAGAAGAAAACCCCAAAACATCTCAAACTAAAAAGCCTTGCCATGTAGACTTTTCAATCAGCAGCAAATCATTAAAAAAGACAACGAAAAACAATACGGCTCATTTATAAAAAAAAACAAACAAAAAAAAAAACAACATGTATGCCAGTTTTGCGCCTCTCCACCGCTCTTATTACTTTCTAAAAAAACAGACAACGCTTAGAGTGTGGGGGCCACTGCAACCCAACACATTTACCAAAATTTATACCAGAAAACTTGCAAAAATTATAAGTGAAAACCAGAGCTGTGGAGTCGGTGTCCATTTTGGTGGAGTCGGAGTTGGAGTCGGTATAAAATGGACCGACTCCTAAAATATATCATAAATTGGTACATTTAGTTCAATGCAGTATGTGCTGAATATATTTTCATAAGAATTTGGGAAAATGATGAAATGTCCTATAAATGTCTGTTCTATTCCTGGTGTAAGGATCTAGGCTTTCAGTTGAGATGAACGTGTGCTGCCCTTTATGTAGATGCTCAGAAGTGAAGCTCCTCTGCTACAGATCAGGGGAAAAGGGCACTGGGAAGGAATGGCTGCACTCATCTCAGATCTATTAGAGAAAACAAGATTAAAGGGTTTTTCTTACTAGTTACAAAGCTTTCAACATAAAGGGACAGTTAAAAGAAGACATTTTCTAAATACAGTGGTCAGTAGATTTTTACTTTAGTCAAGAACTATAGACAGTTCAGAAGGTCTCTCACTGTACACAGGTTTCTATGGTACCCTGCAGACCAGAAAGACTGTTATCTGATTGGTTTAGAGCAGGAGTGACCTCACCCCCACAGAATGATGGGACTGAGCTGTGAGTGCAGTAAGCAAAAGTGTTGCGAGGACTGAGAAGCATGGCTTTACCTGTAATTGTGTTAGAGATCACAATCTCCTGCTCTGTCAGAGTAAGTTAATATAGGCTAATAACTGCTGGAGACCGACCCAATAAACTGTGCATAAATCAATTGTCCAGTGCATGTTCTCTCTGCTTTATGTTTTAGTTTCCTTTTCCTCTAACGTAAAACACCTAGGGCCTTATGTATGAAAACTGTCTAGGTGTAGAGCTCCCCTTTCATTTCATATAGTGCTCTGGAGAAATGAAAGAGGAGCTCTGATTGGTTGCTATGGGCAACAAAGAAAGTCTTAGACCTAGACAGTTTTCATACATCAGGCCCTTAGTGAGCTGTACCCTGAGAAAAGCCTGATACTGAAAGTTCAGAGTAAAGATATCTAGTAAAACATAGATTACAAACTCTTTTTGTCATGACACATCTATACTATTGATTTATGCAAAGTTCATTTAAATTATCACTTAAACATGCGCCATATATGAGGGAGTCGGATTGGGAGTCGGGATTTGGAGTCGGAGTTAGGGGAAATTGAGGAGTCGGAGTCAGAGCATTGGCTTACCGACTCCACAGCCCTGGTGAAAACAAAGCTCCTTGTTGGCACACATATCATACACAGCACAGACGCACCAAATGTATTAAAGGGCTTGTCCCACGAAAAATATTCTGCAGTTTTCAAACCAGCACCTGGATCTGAATACTTTTATAATTGCATGTAATTTAAACTTTTTGTATAGCCACTGAGTTGTTCAATAAAATATTTGTTCTGTTTGTTCTCTTACTTATTTCTCTGTCCTTTCACTGAGGTGGATACACATGCTCAGTTCCAGTCTTCAACTGGCTCCTGAGCTGCAGCAGAACGGGCAAACCCTCCTGAGCTGCCAGCTTGACATAAATCTAGCAAAGCAATTGGAGCAAGGAATAGGGAGCTAGCTGGACCCATGTGAGGTTCAGGGCTGATTCTAGCTTTGTTAGAGACTGTCATGTACACGTATGGCATTATGTGCCTGCAACTGTATGGAGTGGGCTGCTGCGGTAAGGAGTGGGATGCGGCTCCCTCTACCTTCCAATCGGAGCCCTGGCGGTGAAATCGCGGGGCTCCAATTGGTTACCATGGTAGTCTGGACGCTTCTGAAGCTTATGAGCCCTGCCACGGCAAGTTCCCTGTTAGTAGGAAGCATGTCAAAATCCACTAATAGAATGTCTATTAGGGTGAATGGGACAAGGGGGCCTAATAGTTATTAAATAAAAAGGTTTTTTTTAAAAAAGTTACCCCATGTAAAGATGCCACCAGTGACTCGATGAATGAGCAAGTGAAAGCATCCCTTATGTGGTCACCTAAATCATCATTTCTGGGCAGCAGGCCATCCTGTGTAAACAGGGAGCTGCTGACCAGAAACAATGATTCTTTATGGGGACAAGCGATCGCAGTGGTCATCCCTCGTCCCCATACAGCGGAGGCGATTGCGGAACGTAAATGCGGGAATTATTGGGAAGGAACGGTTCGGCCCGTGAACAAATCCATAAAAACAGTCAGTCACCTATGTCAACATAGAAAGTGAAGAGCACATATTGTGTGTTGTTCTAACCTCGGTCATGTCAGCACTGTGTGGTATTGTCAGCGTATACACTAAACACACAATCTTGAAAGGTTTCAGAATGCACGGGCAGGCAAACACCTGGGAGAAGAGTAGCCCACGCTCTGTTCACATTGGCTTCATGGCTTCCATTTTTACAGAATCTATGACAGATCTGTTTTTTTCTTTACAATAGATATTCCATGAAGCAACAAAAATTTCACAGAGAAAATAAAAGTACAAAAGTGTGAACAGAGCCCTGAAGTATTGTTCCCCGAGCAGTACTTATCAAAAGTGGCTACAGGTCCCTGGTGACAGCAGGTCGCAGTGGTAGCTACAAGGTAAGTAACCAGAGGAGAGCGAATGACTCAGGACTGAGAACAACATTCTGGCGCTGCTTTGGGATGAGCGGCTCAGGAATAGAGGCATTACACTAACTAGATATTTTCCGCCAGCAACAAGAGACGACAAGCGGAGCATTTTTACAGAGATTACTGCATTTCTCCGCTGGCGAAAGGCAGAGGTCCAAGCCACAATTCATCCATAGCGATCATTAATCCTACACAAGCACACAGTTTGTCATCTCCGGGGGATTGAATTTACCTCGCAAACAAAAGAAGACATAGAAGAGTGATAAATAATGAAATGTGATAATTATATGTTATAAAGAGCAAAAATCAGCTTAACCCAATCCTGCTGAGGCACAGGTCTGCGTAGACACGACAGCGGCGGCGGCGTCTAGACCGCATTGTAAAATGTGGCGCATTTCTGGTGCATAATGTCACGTCAAGTTCTAGTCCTTTTTATAAAAAAAAATATATATAAAATAACTCAATGTGTGTAGTTCACATGTACTGGGTTTCCAGTTTGACCAGGGCGTGTGGCTTAGCGCAAAGGGTTATGCAATGTCGTGATATTGATAACCCATCAGCTGTTTGAAGAGGCCACGTGGATGAGGACTGCTGCGTCCTAATCAATGTTATAATCAGGGGGGTGGAGTCAGTAAGCCAAAGCCCTGACTCCGACTCCTGCTTCCCTTTGCTATGGAAAAATTCATACTTACCTGCGATCCTGTCACTCGCTCCTTTGTGTCCATCTTCCGGTCCACAGCTTGTTTACTTCCTCTCAGGTATGATCATCTGCTCTTCTGCAGCCAGTGACTGGATTCAGCAGTGACGTTTCCACAAGAGACACATCACCATTGCTGAAGCCAGTTATTCGCAGCACCAGAGCAGATGATCGTGCCCGTGCCGGGAACGAATTAAACAAGCCGCGGCCCGGAAGATGGACACACAGGAAATGGCAAGCAGGACCAGAGAGGCGGGGAGTAGGTTAGGCTACGTTTACAGTAATGTTGTGAAATCCAGGGACTTTTTGTCAGGCAGGACACCAGCTTGAGAGGTTATATTATTAAAGGGGTTGTCCAGGGTTTTTTATGTGACGGCCTATCCTCAGAAAAGGCCATCATTAGGTGATCAATGCGTGTGCTGACTTCCGTTGACAGAGCTACACAGAACAGATGATCGGCTGGGGTGTAGGGTGTCTTGGACTCCTGCCGATCAGCAAGTGATAGCCTATCATGAAAGTTAATAAATTAATTACACAACAGTAATAAAATCCCTGGGCAACCTCTTTAAATAGCCACAAGAAAAATTCAGATTGAAATACAAATAGCCCCATTTACTTAAGTAGATTCTAAACCACAAGGGCACGGCCACACAGAGTAGAATTTCAACAGTGGCTTTTCACAGATTTCCCCAGCAAAATCCAAATATTCACTGTAGGCATTGTAAAGGGTAATATCCAAGGTGGGGATCCTCAGCATAAATTGATGTTGGCAATTTGCATTGTGGATTTTTTTTATTTTTATTTTTTTTGCATCATGTAGTTGAGCTTTCTTAAAATCTGATACACTTTGCTAGTGCTGTAAAACATTGCAGATTTTCTCCTTGCAAACCTGTGGTAGCAGATCTACAGCATATATGTCCTGTCTGGAGATGTCCTGAATTTGTGCCAAATCCGTAGTCAAAAAACTACAAAAAAAAAAAATTTGCCACTTCTGTATATGGTCAGATTGATTTAAGAATATTTCCATTCAGTAACAGCAAACTGAGATTTTTAAGGGGTTCTCTGGGAATTAAGAAAATGAAAATGCTTAAATATAACTATTATAAATATATGTCCAAATACATTTCATTAGTTATAATGGCTCATTTTGTCTAGGGAGCAATCATTAGGAGAAATAAAATGGCCGCCGTCCTATTAGAGCACCCAAAACCTGTCCTAATCACACAGGAGGACAAGTTACTTCACTACAATGAGCCATAGTGCTGCCTCATCCTCCTCTCTGATTGTCAGGGATTATGATCCTGAATACAGTTTAATATGATCTTCAGCTGAATCTCTGAGGGAATGGAGTTGATGAGAAGACATGAAGTACAGAGTGGACGGACAGGACAGAGTGTGGAAATGTGGGGCTGTGGTAATGTAGCCGGCTGCATACAAGTTCTGCTGCTCATCAGCCACATCCCCACCTCCTCTCTGTACTTCATGTCTCCTCATGAACTCCATTCTACCACCAATTTAGAATAGAAAAAGATACAATATGGTGTCATGGGCACCCCAGAACCCCATTGTACAGTATTTTCACAGATGCAGTCTAAGCAAGGGTCTGTTCACAATTTTTTTGAATTTCACTTAAAGGCTATGTACACCTTTGGAGTCAATTTTTTATGATTGCATTTAACTTATATGGCTAAAAATCATATTTTCAATTGGTCTTTATTAAAAATATCGAGCTGTTCAGTCAAAAAGGGTTAACTGTTTGTCTAGCTGGTACTTTCACTTTGTGCCAGTCATCTAATTACCCTTATCTGTAAACTACTGAGTGGTCATAAACACTTATTTAAGCCACATTCTTATAAGTAAGGTAAGGATTGAGCTTTAATGAGTGTTTATAAGGTCAGAGAGAAGAGATAAGCTGTCTGTCTGCTCCTCAGATGACGGAACTGAGAAAAAATCCACAGGCACTAGTACAGCTTCTCAGCTCTGTACACAAAAAAGGATTCCATATTGTTAATAAAGACCAATTGAAAAAGTGATTTTTAGGTCAAAATAAGTATAATGCAATAGTTTTAAAAAATTTCCCCTAAAGGTGTACATAAATTTTAAGGTATATGTTGGGAGCCTTCAGCATGAAGTATGCCACTGTTCCCTCCCTTTCATACAAACAAAATAAGGTACAGCAATGCATACCTGCTTAGTGTATGCAAATGGGGCATCCTTTTAGCATACGTTGCGTGCAGTACATAAGGTTCCATAGATCTAATCAAGGTGTGCAATGGAAGCTTTCACGTTACAAACGCGAGCAGACGCTAATATGTTGAGCAACTTCTGAAGTTCTGAAACCTGCAGAATTGTGAATGCAGCTCCTGTCTAGAACACAATGCAATGTATTTACAGAGCAACTGTACTTTTTATGCAGGTTAATTATATATATATATATATATATATATATATATATATATATATATATATATACACACACTCACCGCCACTTTATTAGGTACACCATGCTAGTAACGGGTTGGACCCCTTTTTTGCCTTCAGAACTGCCTCAATTCTTCGTGGCATAGATTCAACAAGTACTGGAAGCATTCCTCAGAGATTTTGGTCCATATTGACATGATGGCATCACACAGTTGCCGCAGATTTGTCGGCTGCACATCCATGATGCGAATCTCCCGTTCCACCACATCCCAAAGATGCTCTATTGGATTGAGATCTGGTGACTGTGGAGGCCATTTGAGTACAGTGAACTCATTGTCATGTTCAAGAAACCAGTCTGAGATGATTCCAGCTTTATGACATGGCGCATTATCCTGCTGAAAGTAGCCATCAGATGTTGGGTACATTGTGGTCATAAAGGGATGGACATGGTCAGCAACAATACTCAGGTAGGCTGTGGCGTTGCAACGATGCTCAATTGGTACCAAGGGGCCCAAAGAGCGCCAAGAAAATATTCCCCACACCATGACACCACCACCACCAGCTTGAACCGTTTGATACAAGGCAGGATGGATCCATGCTTTCATGTTGTTGACGCCAAATTCTGACCCTACCATCCGAATGTCGAAGCAGAAATCGAGACTCATCAGACCAGGCAACGTTTTTCCAGTCTTCTACTGTCCAATTTCGATGAGCTTGTGCAAATTGTAGCCTCAGTTTCCTGTTCTTAGCTGAAAGGAGTGGCACCCGGTGTGGTCTTCTGCTGCTGTAGCCCATCTGCCTCAAAGTTCGACGTACTGTGCGTTCAGAGATGCTCTTCTGCCTACCTTGGTTGTAACGGGTGGCAATTTGAGTCACTGTTGCCTTTCTATCAGCTCGAACCAGTCTGCCCATTCTCCTCTGACCTCTGGCATCAAACAAGGCATTTCCGCCCACAGAACTGCCGCTCACTGGATGTTTTTTCTTTTTCGGACCATTCTCTGTAAACCCTAGAGATGGTTGTGCGTGAAAATCCCAGTAGATCAGCAGTTTCTGAAATACTCAGACCAGCCCTTCTGGCACCAACAACCATGTCACGTTCAAAGGCACTCAAATCACCTTTCTTCCCCATACTGATGCTCGGTTTGAACTGCAGGAGATTGTCTTGACCATATCTACATGCCTAAATGCACTGAGTTGCCGCCATGTGATTGGCTGATTAGAAATTAAGTGTTAACGAGCAGTTGGACAGGTGTACCTAATAAAGTGGCCGGTGAGTGTATATATATATATATATATATATATATATATATAGTGATGTAAGGTGGACATTCACGTTAAGTATAACAAGGTGGAAGCAGACATTGGTCTATGTAAGAAGCACTAAGCAGCCTCTCATCTTTAATGCGATGGGAGTAGTTGTACACCTTTTAGGCTTGAATGGGTTACTAGGAGACAGATTCACAGTTGTCTTCGCTGCCAGAAATAGAATCTCTATGGGGGATTAGCTGTTCCCTTAAGGTGCTTCTGGCTGTGTCACTGGAGATGATAGGGCCACACGTAGATAAGATATGTAAATGAGGAGGCCCTGTGCTTACAGGACGAATGCTCTGCGGAGGTCCTAGTGCCTGAACACCGCCCTTCTGAGACACTCAAGTCCTGAAAACATGCTGTTTTAGGCTACTTTCACACTAGCGTTTACATATTCCGGTATTGAGCTCTGTCATAGGGGCTCAAAACCAGAATAAAACGCTTCAGTTTTGTCCCCATTCATTGTCAATGGGGACAAAACTGAACTGAAGACAACGGAATGCTCCTAAAAGCATTCTGTTCCGTCTACAGACCGGAGAGCAAATCGCAACATGCTGCGGTTTGCTCTCCATACTGGGGATCCGCATTGAGACGGATCTGTCATGACCCCCAATGCAAGTCAATGGGGACGGATCCGTTCGGTGTGATCGGATCCGTTGCCTTGCACTTTTTCCTCTCAGCTCCCTCCTCCCTCCAGCAGGGGGCGCTGTGGGGAATCTTCCCATTGTGCGCTCCGTCCTCCTCCTCTGTAGTGTCCCCCCTCCTCCTCAACACAGTGTCTGACACTTGTGGGGCTGGAGCGCGGTTCTGGCTCCCACACGTGCACCTGCGGTAGCACGGATCCGGCGGGACCCTTCACCCGCCAGATCCGTGCTGCCGCTAGTGTGAAAGTGGCCTTATACAGGTGAATTTACTGGTGAAGGGGATCCACACACAAACATCCTCACTTTTTCCAAACTCTTTTAGGCCTCTTTCACATGGGCAAGTTTTCCATCCAGGTGCGATGGCATCAAGTCAACGCATAGCATCGGGACTGAATCCTGACTGGATCCGACGACCCTTGACTTACAACGGTCTTAGTGCCGATCCGGTTTCTTCATATTCAATATAATACAACCAGTTTTGCTGTGGTTTTGAGACCCCCTGCCGGATCTCAAAACCGTACAGCATAAACGCATACGTGAAAGTAGCCTAATGGGGGGAAAGGGGGAGGGGGCACCTTGGGAAGAGAAGTGACCAAGAACCCAATGGTCATTCTGGTTGAGCTTCAATGATCCTGTGTGTAGATGGGAGAAACTTCCAGAAGGTCAACCATCACTGCAGAACTCCACCACTCTTTGCTTTATGGTAGAGCAGCCAGAAAGAAGAAAAGACAAACAAAAGTTAAAAAAAAAAAGCACCTAAAGGATCCACAAGAGTCTCTGGTCTGATGAAACTAAAACTTATGTTTTTGGCCTCAATTCTAAGCATCATGTCTGGTACCAGTTACTGTGGTACTGCTCATCACCGGCCCAATACATCCCCACAATAAAGCATGCTGGCAGCAGCATCATGCTGTGGGAGTGTTTTTCTGCAGCTGGGACAGGGAGCTTGGTAAGGTACAGAGATGAAATCCTAATCCAGTGGGCTCTAGACCTCAGATGGAGACGAAGGTTCACTTTTCAACAAGTCAATGATCCAAAGAATGTCATAAAGGGTATACCCCACCCAGGACCCCCAGTAAGTGATCCGCTCTGGGGTAAACAAACACCCATCATCCTTTATAGTTGATCCTCTACCACTAGTATACCCCCAATGCGTGTTTTATTACTGCTGATAAAAGGGTTTTAGGTACTGCGGAACCTATCCCTAAGCATTTCCCATCCCACCATGTTTCCACCAAAGAGGAGGTTCTACTATGAAAAAGAACAGGCTATGTGGTGAGCAGTCTGGAAGCATCTGACCTATGGTGTTTTGGCATAGTACTAAAAAAATGAAAAACAGGCATAAATAATCGTTAAAAAAAAAAAAAAAGTTTTCTATTAATACGGAGTTTAAAAAAAACCCTTTATGGTAGTAAACTCCGGCATGTTAAAGCAGAGAATCAGTTGGACACAAACTCTTGTCTTCCGTAATGTGTACGTTTCTCCTCTGGACCTCATTACACTTAGTGGGTCTGGCAGACATTCTGTTAACATCCAGCAATGCCGGATCTGGTGAAGGGGAAGCTGTCCTGTGCCGAAACAGCCTGCCGGAATTCACACCTGAGGTGTGAAAATAGCCTAACTGCAGCACTGCTTCCATTCACTTATCCTAGGGCCCTTAAAGGTCCTTTAACACAGGGGTTCCCAAGCACCGGGCAGCGGCCCAGGATCGGTCCCTGAATCGATGTCTGCCGGGCCGTGGTGCAGGGGACAAGGAGATGAGCGCTTTCATTGTAGAAGCGCTCATCTCCATAGTCATCTGTATCGCCGTCCTCAGGACGCCGATACGGATGCCTGTGCTGCGGCAGGGGAGGAAGAGGCGTCTCCCCTGCTTGTTCCTCTGATAGGCTGCAGGCCTAGTGCCTGTAGCCTATCAGAGGCCAGCTCAGGCGGCCTGATGTCATCGCGCCGCCTGAGCCGTACAGAGCAGGACACAGGCCGGAGGAGGCCTGCATCGCATCGCTACCAGCACCATGGAGGTAAGTATAAGTGTTTTTGTTTTTTTTTAATTGGACAACACTGAACTTCTTACTGGCACTGTGGGGGCACTTCTTATATTATTGAGGGGGTATTTATGGGGGACACATTTTATTACCATATTTTTGGAGGGCATATATGGGGCCCTTCTTATTGGAATATTATTGGGGGCATCTATGGGGGTCCTTCTTATTGGAATATTATTGGGATTGGGCATCTATGGGGCCCTTCTTATTGGAATATTATTGGGGCATCTATGGGGGCATTCTTGGGGCCCTTCTTATTGGAATATTATTGGGGCATCTATGGGGGCCTTCTTATTGGCTTCTTATTGATATATTATTGGGGGCATCTATGGGGGCACTTCTAACTGCTACATTATTGGGGGACACTGTGGGGGCATCTATGGGGGCACTTATTGGTATATTATTGGGGGGCATCTATGGGGGCACTTCTTATTGGTATATTGTTGGGAGGCATCTATGGGGGCACTTCTTATTTGTATATTGGGCGGCATCTATGGGGGCACTTCTTGGTACATTATTGAGGGCACTGTGGGGGCATCTATGGGGGCACTTCTTAATAGTACATTATTGGGGGCATCTATGGGGGCACTTTTCACTGGCACATTGTTGGGGGCATCTACTGTGGCCTCAAAGAAGAGGTATTTTATATGGGGGGCTCTGTAAAGGGGCATTTTTATAATATATTTTAATATATTTATATATATTAATAAGCACCTTGCGTGAATCAGTTAGCGACACACCCGAACTGCCACACCCCACCCCCCCAGGCCCTGGGGAAATAGTCTACCAAGAAAACGGGCCTCGGTGCAAAAAAGGTTGGGGACCACTGCTTTAACATGTTCCTTTGCCGATCACCAGCTAGTGTAAAACACTCGCCGGCATAAGTGTTATGTTTTGTTGGCACCACAACGTCCCATGTATACGGGAGATGTCCTCCTGACAAATTAAACGAATGCACGCATGAACAACACAAACACTCATGCAGCAGTTTGTTCAAGAAATTATCTACCCCTGTGAAGGTCCTTACAGGTGATGTCTGGTTTCAGGGTGCCACCAGGCCATCCTCTGGATCAGCCCACAATAAAGAACTTGCAAGTAGGGATGAAGCGACGCTCTGTTTGAAGTTCGGCGTACAAGGTTCGTGCTATCTAAGAAATTATGAGCCATAATGTATGGTCCGTGGTAGCAAAATCCATAACGGAATTCTTAGATAACACAAACCTGGTCCCTTGTTGTCGACGTGATGTCAGACACGAATACGGGTAAATAGATCCCAACCAGGAGAACCAAAGCGGCGGCACAGGATCTGTATTTACCAGGTCTTTAATACAGACTTATCCTGAAGCTGTACAGCCCCTTTAAACAAGCATTGATCGGCACGTCACATTTTTCTGCCTGTGTAAAAGGCTCTTCTTGACATTTATCTATCTGTACAGAAGAACAGAAAAAATTAAAGAAAAAACAGCTCTGTTTTTTGAGTATCAGTTATGATCACTTTTCATCCGTTTTGTGTCACTTCCGTAAGAGATCAGTTATTTTTGACAGGAGAAAAAGACCTCATGCATTAAAAGTCCACTTTTTGTCAAAAACCATTGATCTCTGATGGAAGTGGCACAAACCGATATAATTGAAGCTCAAAAAAAAAAAGACAGATCAGTTATTTTTAGTGCAAACTGATCATAACTGATGCTCAAAACAGCAAAGTTTTTTTTTTTTTTTTAATTTTGCCTTTTTTTCTGTTCTTCTGACGGATCAGAAGAATGGAAAGCTAAACGATGATGTGAACACAGCCTAGGCAGTGTTTAATTTGCATTTGTTTTCTGGTAGAAATGTGAAAACAGAACATGCCATTACAGAAGGCAGTACCCCCAGCTGAGGTGGACCGCGGTTTAATGATTAACCACCCCACATACAAGCCATTCTCAGGATCCATTGTGTTATGGAGGGGACTTCTATACAGACTTGCTGGCTAAACATTACATGCTGGGTATTGTTCTCCTCTTCTGGAAAATTCTACCATTAGTCAGTCACCTGACAGTTCTGCGACCACATAAAGCAGGAGAAGATGAAGTCTCAAGTGCTATCCGAAATCAAACAGCCACTGTACTTCTCTACAACTGGGATGTCACACACACTGGTGAAGATTTATTAAAACTGGTGTAAAGTAGAACTGGCTTAGTTGCCCATAGCAGCCAATCAGATTCCACCTTTCATTTTTCACAGCTCCTTCGGAAAATTAAAGATGGAATCTGATTGGTTGCTATGGGCAACTAACCAGTTGTCCATTATACTAGTTTTGATAAATTTCCCCCAGTGTGTCACACACTGTGGCTGTTTTAACGGGCCTGTAAAAAAGAGCCACAAAATTCCAGAGTTATCTTTACAAGCTTTTTTATGGCCTTTTCTGGTCACACATTTCTGACATGAATTCTTTAGCGAGGGTTAGACGAGCGTGTTCACTGTATGAAACACTCTCCATGTGGGAGCGTGAATTCCCGTAGTGAACTTTGCTCTGACCAGACGGGATTATAATGATTTATGATGCTGTTTGTCTCTTTCCGAACTCAACTCTAATGATTTGTACTCACATGCTGTCCTAAGTGAAAATCATTACAATTAAGGTTGGGCAGAGACACACAGCATTATAAATCATTATAATGCCAAGCGAAAAGATCAAAATTCACCACTGTAATTCACACTATAGCAATGAGCATGTTTCACACAGTGAACACGTTTGTCTGAAACAGGTCTTTTTAGGTACTTTTTCCCCTACAGAAAATAGAAATGCCTAAAAAAAAGGCCATACCCACAGTGCAATGTAAAATAATAAAGTCATGGATCCATTAAATGCACCGCAAGTGGAGAAAAACACCACTACAAAAATGCCAGAATGTACTGCATTTCATAATGCCTACAGACCTGGGGCTCATTCACACGAAGGTGTGCTGGCCGGGCCCATCCATACCAACCGTAGGGCTGCTGCATGCGGAAGCAGACCCATTCGCTTGAATGGGGTCTGCATCTGACAGTCTTCACCGCAAAAAAGTAGTGCATGGGTCCGCATCAGTGATGCGGTGCAAAAAAGGCCGGGTGTTCGGGGCTGTTTGTGGGCCTCAATACATTCCATAAAAACATTCACAAAAAATACAAAAGTCAGCAAAAACGCCACCAAAAAAGGTGTGAAACCAGCCTAAAACTGTAAACTGTAGGGAGGTTAAGGCCAGGTGCAGACATGGCAGAATTGTGGTAGATTTTTGCTGCAATTCACAGTACAATACAAGGGACTGAGTTTTCAAAACCCCATAGAAAGGTAGCAGAAAAAAAAAATCTCCACAGAAATGCGTATATCACAATCTTCACTCCACAGAGCACTCATTATGTCACAGGAAAAGCTACAGATTCTCATTGCGGATTTTCACCCTTTGCAATGCGAAGAGTGAAATCAATGTCCAAATCCAGATATAACACATTGTAGAGTTGCCACAAATTCCCAGCAACATCCATGGCGGAAATTATCCGCCTCATCTGGACCCAGCCTTAGAGCTCATTCAGACGGCCGTTTGCTGTCCACAAATGGATCGTTTTTTTGCGGATTAGGCTACTTTCACACTTGCGTTTGCAGGATCCGTTTGTGAGATCCGTCACAGGCTCTCACGAACGGTCCTCAAACTGATCAGTTTTTCCCTAATGCATTCTGAATGGAAAAGGATCCGTTTGCTTCAGTTCAGTCTCCATTCCGTTTTGGAGGCGGGACACTTAAAACGCTGCCTGCAGTGTTTTGGTGTCCACTTGACGGAAACTGATCCAAACGGATCCGTCATGACTCACAATATAAGTCAATGAGGACGGATCCGTTTTGTCTGTCACAACAGAAAACGGATCTGTCCCCCATTGACTTTCAATGGAGTTCATGACAGATCCGTCTTGGCTATGTAAAAGATAATACAACCGGATCCGTTCAGAACGGATGCAGACGGTTGTATTATCATGACGGATCCGTTCGTGAGAGCCTGTGACGGATCTCACAAACGGATCCTGCAAACGCAAGTGTGAAAGTAGCCTTAGATGCTGACCCATTCACTTCAATGGGGCCCTTTTCTTCCATTCCACAGCTCCGCAAAACAAATGAAACATGTCCTATACTTGTCAGTGAAAATTAGGAAATGGCCCAATTGAAGTCTATGGGTCTGAAAAAAATATGGAATGCTATGCGTTTTTTTTGCGGACATGCTGAACTGTCAGCAAAAAAAAAAAACAAAACGGATCCACATTTTTGCGGACAGCATACTGCCGTCTGAAAGAGCCCTTAGTTGGGATGTAAGGAGAGAGGGGTCTCTTAGAGATGATTATTATATAATATTCCAATGACGATGCTGCTTTTTCTAGAATCAGCACCACTTTGTCCATGGGTTGTATCTGGTATCTGCATGGACATGAGCTGCAGTAGCACTTACAGCCCCTGCACAAGAACGGCATGGTTTCTGGAATGAGGGTATGCTTCTCTCATCTCATACAACTCCTTTAAGTATTTAATATATAGGTGTCCCAAACCCTTAAAAAAAACATATTTATCATTTTATAAGGGCTCATGGACATGACCTGCATACGACGGGTCCGCAATACACGGGCACTGGCCATGTGCAGCCCGCATCACGGATCGAGGACCCATTCACTTCAATGGGTCCGCAATCATGGAGATTCAGAGTGGAGGCACAGATCGGAACACCACTATGGAGTGCTTCCGTGGTGTTTCTGGCCGTGCCTCTGCACCGCAAAAAAGTAGCGCATGCACTCAAGTAAGTAGCGCATTCAAGTAAATGGGTCAGCGATCCGAATGCGGCAGCCCCACAGTCAGTGCCCCGTGCATTGTGGACCGCAAATTACGGTCCACAGCACGGGCACTGAACGCACACGTTCCTGTGCATGAGCCCTAAGACATACTTTTTTCTACCAAAAGTGTGTGTGGAGTAATGGTATAAAGTGAATACTAAATGAGCACTTCCATGGGGGACGTGATCATTAGTATGCAGGAGGTGCGGAGAGCAGTGACTTCAGTGCTGCTAGCGCTACCTGTACTTGCCGCTCCCTGACCTCTTTCTGGGCTCCACAGCGCACTGTCCTGACTGCATACAGAGTCTAGACGTAGCGCACATTAGGCGTGCACTATGACCTGACGATGTGCCTTGTCAGGGCCCAGAAGAAGACGAGGAGCGGTGAGTGAAAGAAGACAGCACAGTCTGGAGCAAGAGGGCAACTTCCTTCATTTATTTTATGCCTCAAAGATTGGGGGCAGATGTGAGGTCTGCTAAAGTTTGGGTCTGATTGGGGAGGGGTTTGATAAAGATTGGGAAGGTCTGATCTGAGGTCTGATAAAGTTTGGGGGTCTGATAAAGACTGGGGGGGTCTGAACTTAGGTCTGAGGAAGATTAGTGGTCTGATCTGAGGTCTCATGAGGACTGGGGGTCTGATGAAAAAAAAAAATTCAGATTTTCTCCTCTAAAAGCTATGTGCGTCTTTTAAAGCGAAAAATACGGTAGGTCAACAGCAGATTTTCCACAGCAGCAAAATGGCCGATTCATGTGTAGACTGCGTGATGGAAGTTCTCCGCAGTGGGCAGATGAGATTTTATTTTAAAAGCTTATCCACTTTACCGCGGCTGTATTCTGCTGTGGATTGTCCACACATGATTGTGCTGACTATACACCACATGTGAACATAGCCTAACGATGGAGAGACTACGAATTCTAAAATCATGAAAAGAACGAGTTAAAACAAATATGGTCAGAAAAACGAGAACCTATCCAATAGAAGAGTGTTCAGCGTACACATTGTACCAGCGCCCAAAATACTGCTCAGCTTTTGTATTTCTACCACAAGCTCATTAACTCCAAGACTGGAAAACAAAAAGGTGACTATTATGTATTTACTAGCTAGGAAACCAACGTTACTCCTGCCACAGGAACTGTAATCAGATGAATGACGCAAACTCATAAAATGAGACAAATGTCCAAAACATCTGGCAGAGCTTTAACAGCGCTGGCTAATTGGTAACTCGTGTCTCCTCCCCGCCATATGTAGTGAGCAGCACACACCGTACCCGGACACAGAGCCGATTACGACCTGAAGGGCAGCTCATGTTTCCATTACATTTTACACAATTAATCAAAGCAGGTTTTACATGGGAAGCAATAGTGAAGAGGGGGTATAGATTTTGTACTAGCACACTGCTACACTATGCACGATGGTATCTGCAGCGCAAAGAGGAAGTCGATGATTAACCCTTAACTATCAGCACTGACCGTACACAGCGCAGCATAAAACCAGGTCCAAAGAAAGTAAATGTCAAATGCGCTAAACTGTAGAGCCGTCATCTCTCCTGACATGTCTGTTTTAGTAACTTCCTGCATCGGCCTTGTTATCTATTCGTATGACTCTGTGATGTGCCATTCCTTTATTATTCCTACTAGAAGTTATGAATAAATAACTATCAGATTGCAATGAAGGTCCAGATGGGTGTTACCAGTTTGTGTCTGCACAGTTTGATATTATGCAATCAGCACTGCTATGGTCAGACTGTGCAGGGATCAACCACCAACTGGTAATTCTTTTATTTAATTTACTTATGTAGCGCTGACATATTCTGCAGCTAGTTTCACACTAAGGGCTCGTCGTCACACGACCGTGACGCGTTTTGCGGTTCGCAAAATACGGATGCCGCCCGTGGTCCTTACAGCAATTTGCGGAACGGAACGGGCGGCCCATTATAGAAATGCCTATTCTTGTCCGCAAAACGGACAAGAATAGGACATGACTCAAAATTTTTGCGGAGCCACGGAACAGAGCAACGGATGCGGACACAGCACGGAGTGTTGTCCGCATCTTTTGCGGCTCCATTGAAATAAATGGTTCCGCATATGGTCCGCAAAAAAAACGGAACGGACACGGAAAGAAAAAATACGGTCGTGTGAACGAGCCCTAAGGCTCATGACTGTATGTATTTTGTGGTCTGTGTGCATTCCGTATTTTGCAGAACGGAACAGCTATCCCCCTAATAGATCAGTCCTACCCTTGTCCGTAATACGGACTATAATAGGACATGTTCTTATTTTTTATATTTTTTTTGCGGGCCAGAAATGGAATGCACACAGAGCAAAATTCCGTTTTTTCCTGATCCATTGAAATGAATGGTTCTGCATAAGGTCCGCAAAAAAAAAAAAAAACACGGAGTGGACACGGAAAGAAAATAAGTTTGTGTGCACGAGCCTTAACGCAGAAGTGAAAACAGGCCTTACGGACATTATAAACCCTTGCCATCTCCAATGGAGCTCACAATCTAAATACCCTATGTGGGAGGAAACCAATGCCACCAATGCTAACCACTGAGCCACCGTGCATCCATCTCAACCTCTGGCAATTCATTCACAACTTCTAGCAGGAATAATAAAGGAAGGGCACAACACAGACGTAAGAATAGATGTTCCAGAATTGGGGGATGCAAGTAGTTGAAACCAACATGTGAGGAGGATAAGGTTCCTGCCTACATATGGTTATCAATACTGTCACAAGATGCATGCAGTGGTGGTGGTGAACATCTTGCACGCATCAGGATACATTTGTCGCAGCCGTTACATGATAGCATAATCCACCTGAAACATCTAGAAAAAAAAAAACTGGCGCATGTCGAATAAATTTGTTACATTTTACGACCATTTCCTAAAACGTTTTACTTTGTAAATCTACCCAAATGTTTCTGTTCTCTTAGGGCTCATGCACACGAACTTATTCTCTTTGTGTGTCCATTCCGTTCTTTTTTTTCGGACCGTATGCAGAACCATTCATTTCAATGGGTAAGCAAAAAATTGGAAGTGACTTAGTGTGCATTCCGTTTCCATATGTCCATTCTGCCAAAAAAACAGAACATGTCCTATTATTGTCTGCATTACAAGGATAGGACTGTTCTATTAGGAGCCAGCTGTTCTGTTGCACAAAATACGGAATGAACACGGGCGTCATCTGTATTTTTTGTGGACCACTTAATATGTATGGTCGTATGCATGAGCCCTGGGCTCTGGTGTGCCCATATAACGTGCTGTCACTTGTAATGGAAAACACATGGTCATACAAACAATTACAAATTGTGAAAGATCAGTCGTACAAATCAGTCGTAACCCCCAATGACTGCCCACTGGAAGAGACCCCTAAACGAAGGCTGACCAACTGACTATAGATCAGGGTTCCTCAGTCCTCAGGGCCACTTGCTGGTCAAGTTTTCAGGATTTCCTCTGTATTGAGCAGGCAGGTGATAATTAGTGTCCATGCATCAGGACTTATTCGTTCTGTGGGATATTCTCAAATCATGACCAAGCAGGTGGGCCCTGAGGACTGGAGCTGAGGAACACTCCACTATCGGTGTTCATTTTGAGCAATTCATTTGGCCAACAACTATGGGGGGAATTTATCATTAGGAGAATATTTGAAGTCAGTTTTGCTTGCATCTATGTTGGAGTACTTTGTGCCACATTTATCAAACGTCACAGGTTGTTTGATAAATTTGGCTTGTCCTTAAACCTAACACTTCTGTCTAGAGAAGCTGCTCCACTTTTCCTACTCCACCCTCCTCCTGGAGTGAGATTGCGACTATTTTGCGACTTTTTTTAAAAAGTCGCAATGATAAAATCTGGAGTGAAACTCATTAACATGGCTAACCACACCCACTTTTCCACCCATATTACAAACTGGAGTGAGTGGTGTACACATGCAAAAAGTCGCAAAAAAAATGCGCAAAAAAGTCGCAAAAGCACTATCGTGCGACTTTTTGAAGACAGAATTCTGGAGTGAAGGTGTGATAAATCAGGGCCTATGTCTCCTGACTCTCCCCCATACATATACACGTTCGGTATGGAGAGAAGAAGAAAACGCTCCCAGACACTTCTGGCAGTGGCTTATCTCCTGGGAAAACAAAAGGATCAGGCGATAGTGGCCCAGATTATACTAAAATATATGTGCCAAATATCTGCCAAAAAAGTGGTGCAATTTGGTTCATCTTTGATTTCTACACTTTTTTTTCCTCAACATGCTTGGCAAAGGTCTTACTAGGAATTGGGTGGGGCTGTACTGCAAAGGAGGTGGGGCCTAAGATTTCGGCACAATTCTGATGTAACAATACCAATAGTTGGTATAGAGTCGGTGTCTATCCCAGCACCGGATTTATCATCTAGCCTGGGCACATGGTATGCAGCGACTACTTTTTTTGCTGTGGATTTTACCCTTCTCAATGTGACTGATAGGACATGCTGCATATTTTGAAGTTTTGAAGTTTTTTTCTTTTTAAAACTCCATTCATTCGAATGGTTCTTTACATTGTAATTCCAGAATCCACTACAAAAAGTACACCTCATGGGAATGTGCTTGAGAATTCTTTCACACAGAATTTTTGTTTGACTTTTTTTGAGCCCATAAATGCATGAAAACCAACATTGTTTTTTTTTTTCTGGCTTGCAGCATTTTTCTTTGATGCCATTCACTCTGTATATTGCAAGAGAACAGCAATGTAAAAAAAAATGTAAAATAACCTGCAACAAACCTTGAATAAAAGCATTTTTTTTGCAAGCCAGGGAAAAAAACAAAAATAGCCAAAAAAAAACACCTCACCATTGCAAAAAGTGACAAAAGTGATGAATAACGGCACTGAAAAAAAGTATGTTTGTACAATTCCCATACACTTACAGCTAATATCTAGAGGATGCACTTTTTTTTGCTTTTGTGCTTACAAAACATGCCTAAAAATGCACCCATATGTCTGTTTTGCAAATTATAGAAACATGTCCTGTTCTAGTCTGCAAAATGCGGTCCAAGGGCCCATTCGGCAAAGAACTGTCAGTGACTGTCAATTGCTGTCAATCACTGATAGGCCCGCCTACTGGACTCTTAAGCCCAGAACCAGCAGAGGTTTTAATAAATAAATTACAAGTTATCCTAAGTTTTTTCCCCAAAGATACATTAGATAAGTATGTGTAGAAATAATATATATATATATATATATATATATATACATACATACACATATATACACACATATACACACACTTATCTGCTCAGCTCCTCCTGCTCTAAGACATGCTACCTGCAGATCAAACACCATGTTAAATGTGACAGGTTCCCTTCAGATCAAGAATAGAGGACCACAAATAGAACATGTATCCCCCTACAAACCAATAAACGTATGCGTTCATCCTGATTGTTTTACAGGATGTAACGTCCATTTCCAGAACACAAGCTCATCACCGCATGACTAGAAATGACACAGCTGTCCTGAGCATGGACTGCTATAGGAAACTACTGGTTACACAGCACAACACAAACACAACAGCTAAAAACAATCTACTACTGCCTTCAAAGACGCCATAAATCCAAATATAAAAGAGCAGATCCATAGATACACAACCCAACCAATAAGGCAGACCCCAGATTGCTTCTACCTTGCTTGGGTGGCCTCCTGGGAATTCGCATTTTGGGAAAAGACGGCCAGGAGTAATTAAAAGGAGAGTCTGAATCCGAATCCATTTCCCCGAGCGGATGGAAGGAAGAAGGATCCGGCAGGAGGGAAGCGATGTGGACCCCAGAGCTTCTCCAAAACACAAGATGATGTAAAATAGAAGAATGAAGAGAG